>CAUYSK010021796.1:0-29974 GCA_963575035.1 Avahi laniger
TTTGTGTTTGGCAGCTGCCTTTTGCATTTTGTTCTCAGCATTTAATCCAGTTTCTAGCACATAGTAGATGGATATATATTGTTTTAAAATTTTGTTCACTAGATGTTCAAATTGAGACTCAGTATATTATTTATTTATTTATTTTTTTTGAGACAGCGTCTCACTCTGTTGCCCTGGCTAGAATGAGTGCCGTGGCGTCAGCCTAGCTCACAACAACCTCAGACTCCTGGGCTCAAGCAATCCTACTGCCTCAGCTCCCTCGAATTGCTGGGACTACAGGCATGCGCCACCATGCCCGGCTAATTTTTTCTATATATTTTTAGCTGTCCAATTAATTTCTTTCTATTTTTGGTAGAGACGAGGTCTCGCTCTTGCTCAGGCTGGTCTCGAACTCCTGAGCTCAAACGATCCGCCCGCCTTGGCCTCCCAGAGTGCTAGGATTACAGGTGTGAGCCACCTCGCCGGCCGAGACTCAGTATATTATTAAATAACACCCTTCAAAAATATCTGTTTCAAGTAGCTTTCCAAAACATTGAGTTAAGATGATTTATTAAGTAAAATTGGGATAAGCGAATAATGATTTAAAAAAAATTATTAATCACAACTTTTACAATATAAGCTCCAAATGGATTAAAATCTCATATATTATAAAAGGTCAGACTATCAAAAAACTTTGGAAAATGGATATATGTATTATTTCTTGGATCTAGAACATTCACATACAACTCCAGGGGGCACCATTCATACTGTGCTCTGTATTTGGCACAGCACAGAGTAAGTACAGTTTGAAAGACATCCTCTGAAGTTGTGCTGTGTGGTGGCCATGATTAGACCTTGAAGAATAAGTTTTTGAATTAATAAGCAAAATCACAAAGGAAATGATTTAAATTCTAGTATGTAAAGTAAGAACCCTGTGCTTTGAAAAGGAACAAAATATTGAACACACAGGAAAAATATCTGCATTATCATTACAAAGAATATGTATTACCCTTAAAGGGTTAACTCATATCAATAACAAAAATATCAAGATTCACTATAATTGGATGAAGAATATGAATTCATGCAAGCTATTAAAGAGGTAAAAATTACAAATAACGTTGAAGAGATTACATTCCTTTGACTGTTTCAAAACCTATTGAAAGCTGTGAACCAACTCTTCAGAAAAATACTTAAGAATTTTGGTTTTAGAGACCACAGAGTTCCTTTCAGTTTATAAGCATGAATTATTACATTTAATATAAATTAATGTGAGGAAATGAAACACGGTACAATGTGTCTTTTCCTCAGGAAAGATAGGTGGGAAAAATACTAGCATAGCCTCCAGAAGGTTGAGAGCTTGCATTTTGAAAGTAGAATTTTCAGAGCTTCTTAAATGGCTGGGGAAAAGAAACATACAATTATGTTTTGCCTTGGGTCCTGGAAGTCCTTTCCACCCCCTCACTGTGAATGTACAAAGTTCACATAAAATCACTGAATCTCTGGTTGGGAGAACAAGAAGTGGGAATCTAACCAAAGAGACAATTTGGAGAAGGTGTGGATTGATAGAAGTAGGTTTACTCAAACACCGGGGAAGGAGTGGGCAGAAAAGTACAGAAAAAAATAGGAGCCTGAAGTGGCCTAATGAAGCCTCTTAAAATTGAAGGTAAAAATCCTAACTATCTATCTATCTATCTGTTTTCAAGCTTCACAATGGCTATTGTACTGGGCAACATAGGGCTATAGGAAATCTTTTAGGGTGTTGAAAGAGAAGTTGGGATTTAGAAGGTAACTTGAGTTGTGGTGGTTAAAGAGACTTAGGTAGCTAACAAATGGATGTTTGCAGGGAAGAGGGGAGGAACTATCTGGATACAATTCACCTTTTTGTTAATATACTGTTTTCAAATATGGATGAGGGGATTCTAAAATTTTATTATTTTTTAATCCTCTAATAAGACAAGGCTATCCGTACTTTAAATATTTGGTGACTAAAAAAAATATGTGTTTGACTATATTTTTGTGTTTTAAGATGGAAGTTTACAGAGAAGTTGCACTTTCCCAGCTGGTGCATATGGAGATTCAGGGGCTTGAATATCACAAACAGTGGACAGTACAGTATCACAGAAACCCAGTTGGCATTAGCTGGAAATACATAAGGCCTTCCACACCTAGCATTTGCTGGTACATAAAATTCTAGGGATTAGGTTGACTTTATGGTTGGTTTACCAATCACCTGGTTGGAATGGATTTGTTTTAATGGATTTCTGTTTAAATCCATTAAATGTCACTTGTTGGCTATGTGATAAAAGCACTAGTACGTGATTGACAATATAATGTCTTTTCAAGCTTAATTAATACATATTTATTAATATGCTTATTTTAATATTGCTCACTGCTATTAATAAGGCATCTGAAGAGTTGTATGAAAATGTATAGAAAGATGACAGGAAATACAGAATGTTTAAACTGGCAGATACCTATCAATTCACAAAACCTCTTTTTTTTTTTTTTTAAAGACAAACTTAGATATGATTACAAATGAAGAAAAAAATCTCTAAATTCAGAGATTTGGATGCCATGATATCAAATTGTGCTTTCCAGTAAAAATATGATGCAAGCCACATGTAATTTTCAATTTTCTAGTAGCCATGTTAAAAATTAAAAGTGAAATTAATTTCAATATTTTTAACTCAGATATCCCAAAATCACTAACTTTAACATGTAAGTAATATAAAAATTATTAATTAAATATTTTACCCTTTTTTTGGTACTGTGTCTTTAAAATCTGCTGTATATTTATACTTAAAACAGAATTCAGACTATCTACTTTTTTAAAGGCTTAAATAGCCATAGGTAGCTATCTATCTATTTTCAAGCTTCACAATGGCTATTGTACTGGGCAACATAGGTTTACAATGTTTGCCCTGTGTTCTTCCACCTATCATAGATTATCTTTTCTTCCCTCTTCCCTCTTTTTGTAGTGCATAGATTTCAAGAACTGGGGCACACCCCAATTTGTAAAAGGAAGATTAACAGCCCTTTCTTGGCTAGAGGTAATTAGATGTGAAAGGTCTGAAAGAAAACTCAACACCCATTGCAAAAATACAGGTTGTGCTTTCCAAAGGATTGTTCTAAAACCCCTGCCCACAAGTCTTTGTTATTGGTATCTTATATAGTATAAGCACACTTTTTGTTTTAAGAGAGTCTCCCTGTTCCTTTTGGGAATGGAGAATATATCCTAAATATCACTTTTATGACAGGAAGTATATTTATTTGGTTTAATTAGTATTCCTAGGTGAAAGAGTTTATTTAGTAAAGAGCTTTATTAGACTTAAATATATTTTCATTGCTGTTCTAAGCTGAAATGTCATTTGTTATCAGTTTAATTTTTTATATTAACATCTTTTAAGGAAACATGAACTAATAATGTATTTGTAACTGTTTATCATGTTACAGATAATCTTGCCATTAGCAATTCGTATGTTTCATACTACCTCTGATGAGCAAATGTGATACTCTCCAAACATATTTAGAAGTACTTTGTAAATAACTTTAAGTCAAATTATTTATGTCTTACTTTCTAAGAACTTGCTTCCAGGAGGGATGATACTGTATCAAGATGTAAAATTGACAATCTAATTACAATGGACTTTATTGGATATTAACTTTAAATATGATGTGGTCAGTTTCCGGATTTCTGGATTATGATTTTATTCACTATAATGTCGTAAGTCAGTTTGCTGTTTTCAAACACTAAATTTGAGTATTATAAAACTTAATAAAACAAATTTATTTATTTGCACATAGTACCCAATAGAACCAGACTATATTTTCCAAGTCTTCTAGTCATGAACATTTTTATTGCCATCTACCTTTTTCTTACATGATGAATTATGACAAGCATCACTTAATTTCAGCTATACATACCCATTTGAATATAATTTCAAGTGCATTACTTGTTGAGTATGCTATGTACTATTCTAGGTAATTTACATGTATTATCATATTTCTCCATTCTCCCAAGAAGGTATTATTATCTTCTTTTTAGAAATGAGAAGAATAAGTCCTTCAGAAATTATGTAACAAAAGTCATGCTAATAAATGATGGAAGCAAGATTCAGACTCAGATCTGACTGCAAAGATCATGCTCCTCCTCGTACTGCCTGAGATGTTCTCATAGCATGAAGTATAAAAGTGTATACATGGGAATGTGTATGTGAAGTTGAGGTGGAGAGTTAAGGAAAATCTGATACAATTGGCTGGGCGCGGTGGCTCACGCTTGTAATCCTAGCACTCTGGGAGGCCGAGGTGGGTGGATTGCTCAAGGTCAGAAGTTCGAGACCAGCCTGAGCAAGAATAAGACCCCTATCTCTACTAAAAACAGAAAGAAATTATCTGGACAACTAAGCATATATATATAGAAAAAATTAGCTGGGCATGGTGGCGCATGCCTGTAGTCCCAGCTACTCGGGAGACTGAGGCAGGAGGATCGCTTGAGCTCAGGAGTTTGAGCTTGCTGTGAGCGAGGCTGACGCCGTGGCACTCTAGCCAGGGCAACAGAGCCAGACTCGGTCTCAAAAAAAAAAAAAAAAAAATCTGATACAATGAAATTAATCAGTTTAGCACAATACTTTGCTTTTCCCTTCATTTTCCTTTGTAGTAAACAGAATTTAAAATTGACTTACTACAGTTTTCAAGAACTCCTAATTTTTAAAGTTAGAATTGAAACCAGTGTGTATAATAGTTTTAGTTGTACAACTTGGTAATATAATGTTAGTATTTTAAATCTCTCATTTGTACACACAAAAAATTAACTACATAGTTAACTGTAGCTTAAGAAACAATACAATTGTGTTAAGTAACTTTTGACTTGGAGCTTAATATGTTTAATATCAGGAATACTAGTCAATTTGTGCACGTGTTTTCATGTGCTTAGGGCTTGTTTCTTTTTAAAGAGGCTAAGGCATCGTAGTCTGCTATATTATGAAAAAAAGTAATATATATATTATATAGTAAGCAACAGCCAAGACCATTATTACTTCATGGCCTTTTGCCAAATGTAGTTTTGAAGGCTAGTGTTTGTTGGTATGTTAAATCTTAAGGCAAACTGTCTTTCAAAGAAAACATTTTGAAAGGATTTTAAGTAAAATCAAGACTTTATATTTGCATATAATTGCATACAGGCTCCCTATAAGACAAACTCAGCACTGTGTGTCTGTGTTCTTTATTTTTAAAGATTAACTTTAAATGCCTGTATCAGAACTCATTTGGTTACAGTGGCAGAATTCACAAACCAAATTGGCTTAAACAAAATGTGAATTTGTTAGCTCGGTGTAACTGAAAAGTTCAGGGTAGATTTACCCTTTGGCATGCTATCAGCATCTGACTTACCTTTCCATCTGCTAGCTCTCCTTCCTTTTAGTTGACCCAATTATTAGAAAGACTTTCTCTTTGTAGTCACAAGATGACTGGTAGTACCAGCTATTTTTTTCAGATTGAGATGCAGTGTGAAATAGTGTGAGTCCTGGCCACAGTTTTTCCATCAGAAGTCTAATCACATTTCATTTGCTCTAATTGGGTTAGTCATTAAACCAGTTACAATGGAGTGAAGGTTATGGAGGTGAAAGGTTATGTACCGTATGGTTCCTGCCTAAGCCACTGCTCTCTCCCTGAGATAGGGGTGGCATTAACTCCACTGGAAGCATATAGGCTCTGAGAAGTGGTGCAAATGTGAAATTGGTTGCTGTAGTTAATGAAACTGAGTAGCAAACTCAATGTATCTCTTTCGAAGTGGCAGACATTCTCTGTTTTACCATGGTTCTCCTCTCTCCCTATTATGCATTACCTGTGTGGTGTCTTAGAGACATTTGGGTTTGATTCCTCTGGTTTATAGCTTCCTATTATCACATGTATTGAAGTATTTGTTAAGGTTATATATATATTTTTCTCTATTTAACACAGCAGTCCCCAGCCTTTTTGGTACCAGGGACTGGTTTCATGGAAGACAATTATTCGAGGGGGTGGGGTTGGGGGGCGTGATGGAGCTCTGTGGCCTGGTCCGTAATAGGCCATGAACTTAACTGATACTGGTCCGTGGCCCATGGGTTGGAGACCCTAGATTTAACAGATCTACTTTTATAGTTTTAATCTTTTGAAAATCTGTGTCTTAAGCATTACATGAATTTAGAATTACATTTGCTTGAGTTGTGAAGTGGCAAAATGTTTATAAAGGGTTAGATTAATTAGTTTTTTCAAATGACTTTACCAAAACAAGTTTACTTATTGGTTAAACCTCAGCTGGAAGTCTTCAACTGCTTCTGGCAATTTCTTAGAAGTGCCTGTAGCCACGATTTTGGCTTCCGTATATAGTTACAGCTAAGCCAAGAGCTACTGATCTAGGAACCAGTGGATGTGCTGAGGACTAGGAGATTGACATAGCTGGAATGAAGGGGGTCCAAGCCTAGTACTTCTACTGGAGCAGCTTTGGGAGGCATTTCCAGAGTCCTTTACTCTGATAGCAAGACAGAATTAGAGGGAGTGAGGAAGCAAAAGTCTGTGGATTTGGAATTTGTGCAAACGAGATAAAATTAACAAAAAGTGAGAGCTAAAATTGAGAATAACTAATGTGGAAAAAATTCCTCCATCAAGATTCTTTTGCCACTGACATTAGATTGAAATGCATAGAGTTTGCTCACATAGGCATGGCTTCACTTGTTGTAAAGGTGTCCATTTATTCTATCCATATTGTTTATGATTTCAGATTTTGTTGCCTTCTACCCTTTGCCTTTCCAGATTCTATTCAGACTAATTGAATTTTAGATAAACAGTGAATAATTTATATAAATGTGTCCCAGATATACATGGGGCATACTTATATGCATGTTAAATATTAGAGGTGCATACTAAATATTTCTTATTTAAGTGCAATTGAAATTTAACTGGTTCTGTTTTTCTTTAAACTTTTTTATTTCAAGATAATTAGAGATTCATATACAGTTGTAAGAAATAATTAAAAGATTTGCCTGTGTTTTTATTTGCTAAATTTGGCAACTGTTTCTGGATCTTTTTACGAGAAGACAACCTAACCCCCAAACATTTGTGTTTGCAAATAATAAATATTAATTAGAAACCTTTTGGGGATCCTCTAATACTTCAGAGAATAATGATTTTTGAAAGACTAATCTTTAAGGTAAGATATTACTGAAATTATTTCAATGTTTTCAAAATTTCAGAATAAAATTACTTTAAAAGCCATGCAGAATTTGTAATATCTAATAATCTTTATAACAAGATATTACATTGGAAATGTTAGGAAACAGTGATCAAATTTATAGCTTGAGGCATCTCTGAGCAGGTAATATTTTGAGCCAGGTAGTCTCCAGTCTCTTTTATCCCCTAGTACTTCAAAGTTTTTCCAACTCCTTGACCCAGATTTGGCAAGAGGGTTATAATCCTGATCTTTTCCAGTAGGCTGTGGTGATTTTATTAGTGACTTTGTAACTGAGGAATCGTAATTTGGGTAAGTCAGGTCCTAATGCCCACCACCCCTTTGAATTAGATGAGAAAAAGAAATAAAGTGATCCTTGAGATTTTCAGAGTTTTTGAGCCTGATGGGAATAGCTTACATCATCATCCTTCTCCCTCCTCCGTCAGTAGGTGGTATTGCACAGGGAGACACATGGCCAGTTTGTTTCCCACACAGCTACTTAGTCAACCCTGGCTGTTGCTTCCCATTGAGAATCCAGACTCCCTCGTTAGTACTTTGATTGTTTTATAAAGGGAATAGACTGGACTGTGGGAAAGGAAAGGAAGTGGAACTAAGTAAAACTGAACAAAGTTAAATTGGTTATCCACTTTTTCTTTCTTTATGCTTGGAAATACCTGGGCAAATACCTGTAGAACATTGTTCTCTAATGAGCTGCAAATTGGAGCTGGAATTAATCAGTCCATTTGACCTTCCAGTGGATGAACTTTGGTCTGTAGTTTTACCACCCCTGGAGGAGCACTGCATTGACATATTCTTTCAGCTACCACTCTCTAGGAGGCAAGGCGTGAATGGAGACCAGTAGAGCAGAAGGTGCTGCTACAGGGTTCTATACACCAGTTTGTCCAAGAGAACTTCCTACAATAGTAAAAGCGTTTGTGTCTTCCACATGTGGGAATTCAGCACTTTAGATATGGCTAGTGTGAATGAGGAACTGAATTTATAATTCAATTTTAAATACTTTAAATTTAAGTTGCCACATATGGCTAGTGGCTAATGTAGCGAGTAGAGTCTTGAACCTTTATCAAGGCTTCTAGAGGAAGGGGAAATTCCATTTTTCCTTGTTCTCCACGCATCCAGTGAAACTAAAACCAACAGATAGAATATTTTGTGTTCTGAATCGTCTGTTCATTCAGTCTGGCTTTTTAAAGTAGGACTTGAGAAGTGCTGAGATTTAATCTGTGTAAACTTTGGCCTTGCTGATAAAATAACCAGTTGTGACATTAGGGGGTCTTTGGAGTATAGACAGATATGATTGGTATGCCAGTCAGGTGGTTATTTTGCATGTAGTGTTTCTTCTACATAAGGTTTGGCTAGTAGTTTAGCGAATAATTCTGCTAATATTTATTGAGTGATTACTATGTTCCAGACAGTATTCTAAGTCTCAAAGTAGACTTACAAGTGTTATCCTTACTTTGAGATAAGAAAGTTGAGATACAGGGAGATGAAGTACTTTCCTAGGATCATACAGTTGGTAAAAGGTCGAACTGAGATTCGAAATCAGACATTCTGCCTCTAGAGGTCATGCTCTTAACTGTTAGACTGCACTAGTCTCCTAAGTTGTTTTTAAAGCGGTCATAGACATTTTGTTTGTATGTGCAGAAGCTGGCTACTAGGGGAAATGCATTCCTAGTTCTACCAGAGGTCCAGCTGGATCACATACTGCAGCCCTGATAGTATAAGGGAAGGTTTCCAGTTGCAAACCACTGAGGGCAGTGCTGGAGGCAGCTCCAGGTTCCAGCAGAGGGAAGGATCAGGCCTGGCTGTGGTAGAGTCTCTCTAGTGGTGAGGAGGACGGAGGGAGGAATTCTTAGTGGCTTTGGGTTGGGAAAAGAGAATGTCCTTTGGCATGTTTAAAGCATATCAAAGAGCAGTGGGTTTGCTTAAGTCAGTTCTGCTTCCTACAAGCAAATGTTAAACAGTTACTGAGTTGTGATGGTTTAATTTCTTGAGAGCTAACTTGAAATAATTTCATATATTATGACCATGTTTCTCCCTTGCAGTCTTTGACAGAGTCATTCAGTCTTGCAGTCTGTCCTTTTTTTTTTTTTTGAGACAGAGTCTCACTCTGTTTCCCTGGCTAGAGGGAGTGCCATGGCATTAGCCTAGCTCACAGCAAACTCAAACTCCTGGGCTCAAGCTATCCTACTGCCTCAGCCTCCCAAGTAGCTGGGACTACAGGCATGCGCCACCATGCCCGGCTAATTTTTTCTATATATTTTTAATTGTCCAGATAGTTTCTATTTTTTTTAGTAGAGACAGGGTCTCGCTCTTGCTCAGGCTGGTCTCGAACTCCTGAGCTCGAACAATCCACCCGCCTCAGCCTCCCAGAGTGCTAGGATTACAGTGCAGTCTGTACTTTTTCCTCATCATATTGGGCTATAATTTGTTTTATTTTTCATGGGAATATGCAATTAGTTGAATGAAACATTGTTGGATCTTGATGCCTTAAATATTATAACAATGCTAAGGATGGTTATTCTAAAACAAATAAACAGATACTATTTATATAAAGTAGTTAAAAGGGAAAGAGTGATTTCTTTTAGTCAACTCTTCCACCTTTTATCATTTGCTCTCTTTGGAATGTCTGGTCTAGTCCTTGGTTTTCCTCCTTAGTAATTGTTAATGTAATGTCAGTGTGATGTTTTTCCTAGGTGTGTAATATTTTTGACATTAAGAGATTGGGCACATTACAAAACAAGTAACTAAAAAATAAGTGACCCTTTTCACTATTTATCTATATAATCAACTTTGAATTATTAAATTATCTTAATGCTTTTGTTTATTTTAGTGTACGTAGCTGTTTGAAGTCAATAAACAAAAATGGTTTTCCTCCTTTTAGTATTTATTTTTCTAACTTCTACTAAAGTGTTCATTGTGAAAATTTCTTCTAACAGCTGTGCTGTAAAGTACATGCTAAGACTAATTCCTTTAGGAGATGTAAAAGGTACTGTTTTAAGGATTTGTTGATATCTAGCATTGCAAGGTGATATTAATAAAGCATACTGGCACTTAGCTACTTTATAAATGCTTATTTATCATTAATATATAACCTGGTTTTCTTTCTAAGCTAACTTTTTAATACATTTTTTACCCTTCATTGATTCTCTGCAAATGTATTTGTATTTGATATTGTAAATATTGTTTCTATTTTTTTTTTAGCCAGATATGTGGTTGCAAGTGTTACCAGATTCTCGTCACATCCAGTTTTTACCCATTCTGGATTACAGTAATGTTTTACCAACTAGAAACATAGTAAAATGAAAGTCTGCCACATATTACTTCTCCTACTATACTGGTGTAATAATTGGAAAATACATATTTGTAGTAGGCTCTGTTTTTTTACTGTTTTTCTCTATAGTTCTTATTTTCATTCAGAGAAATCAGAAAGCTTACTTTCAGGTGTGCCAAAGCTGGTTACAGGGTTAGTAACATGTTACTATAATTATATCTTGTTTGTCATATCTTATGTTGAGGGATTATTTTTTGAGGTGGTCACTTTCAGGTTTTCTTTTGAAAACGAGTAGTGGTTGGTATTTTTAGCTGTAGAAATTGAAGGGATATTTGCGTATTTCAAGGTTTTGCCTATCTGCCCTAATCCCTTTGTGTGCTCTTCAGTAAGGGAAATGATCTGTAGGAACTACATGCAGGTTTTTATACTTGATATTGAAAATTCTCCTTGCTATGATGTAAAAATTCTAGTTAGGATTAGTACTGTTTTAGTTAGATTTTGGTAATTGTTTTGTAGCTACCAAAAATGGATTCAAAAGTTACATATGAACTGGGTTTCACAGTTAAATATAAAAGGAAATCAGTAGAATTTTTCTAAATATCCTCAGTACTTTTCCTTTTTCTGTATTTGTATAAACAGTGCTTTCTAGTGGGACCTTAGAATAACTAAAACAGCCTGTGACTGGTAAAAACTAATTTTAGGAAAAAAATCTTTTTTGCTAAGAAAGAGGTATGATGTTTTAAGTATTGAATATATTTACCTCCTGCTGGTTGTTTTTGTTATATGCTCTTCTTTTTTGCATTTTACACTTGCATAGATCTTCATTGGCAATATTCAAATCTGCCTTGGACTTTTATGTGTGCTTTGAGTACCTCTTTGCAGAAATGAACCCACTGATTTCTTATAAGTGAGTGCCTTGAGTTAAAACCTCTACAGAAGACTTGTGAACTTCAACTTCACATCATACAACAGGCAGGGCCTTTACAGACTAACCTAATATTAAACCCCTCACTTAGTAAGATGAAGGAGAGATTTTATAAGTTGGACACAAGGTCATTGCCTTATTTTTTTTAATTTTCTTTTATTATTTTTAATTAGAGCCAGAAAAAAAATTCAAATCTTTAGGCTTTAGTTCTCTCTCAGTCCATTTTGTGTTACTATTACAGAATACCTGAAACTGGGTAATTTATAATGAATAGAATTTATTGGCTCAAGTTCTAGAGGCTGGGAAATCGGATATCCAGGTGCCAGATATGGTGAGGACCTTCTTGCATGGATGCTGTTCATTCCATGGTATAAGGCAAGAGAGAGAGGTGCAGTGCAGACAGAGGGAGAGGGAGGAGAAATGAGGGAGGAAGTAAGGGGAAGGAGAAAAGGAGGGCAGGGGAGAGATAGAAATAGTGCCCCAAAAGAGCAAAAGGGGCTAAACTCATCCTTTTATAACCTACTCCTGAGATAATGCTGTTATCCATTCATGAGAGTAGAACTCTCGCAGCCCAATTACCTCTCAGAGGTTCCACCTCTTAATGCTGTTATAAAATGGCAATCAAATCTCAACATGAGTTTTGAATGGGGACAAACTTTGAGACCATAGCAAGTCCCGTGCTCTTTCTAAGGTACCTCAATCAAAAATAAGCAAAATTTTCTTTTAGAAAAATAACCTAGTGGCTGCAAAGGAAGCATGGTATAGAAGTGTCATTTAGTTATAATATTAGTTGCTAGGCAATGTCTTTCCATTCTTCAACTCTCATCTTAACACCAGCCTTGTATGAGCTATAACAATTTAATCGCTGAGATCCTCTGGCAAGTAGTATTATAAAAATTGGATCATACCATTATTTATTGTTATTATTTTGGCTTTTAAAATGAATGAACCATGTGTCCTCTTTTTAACTGCTTTTAGGAAGAGCAAATGATAAGGATTGACTGTAACATTTTTTCCAGTTATTTAATTTCATTTTATGAACAGTGATTTTTATTTACTTGTTTTTAAATTCCCTGAGTGAGGTTTATTAGGCAAAATGGACTCTATAGAATGCATTATATTTTCCTGTCACTTCAGTATTCTCAGGATTAAACTATCATTTTATGTGGAAGATGTCATCTTTTGAGAGAAAGCAATGTGATGGGCCACTAACTCCAGATTTTTGTCCCTTGCAGAGGGCGCCTGTTCCTTTTCTTGTAGCAACACTTACTGGATTAGCAACATTGATTTGATTAAACAAATATATTACATATATTAGTATATACTATAAATTTTCATATATAATGCGAGTTATATTTCATTTTGTCTTATTCAGTTGATAGTCAGGGTATTTGTTAATTACAGTTGTCATTTGAATTGGTTTTGTTTTATTATTTATATTACTTCCTAGATAGTTTGCTATGTATTTTAGGTACTTTAGTCCTTCTTTAAATAAAAAACAAACATGGCCAAGTGATACATATGCATGAGTGGGTGGGTGTACACATAACACTCACATGTACATGTGCTCTCTCATGGATTCAGATTTGTGTGTGTAATTGATTTTAAGTCATTTATATGACAGCTACACATTGTTAGATAAGCGCACAAGAGATTTAACATGTAATGGCCATAAAATAATCTCTTTGTTATGCCTGAAGCCAGTTTGGAAGGTCTGACTAGTAAAACGAGTGCAGTATATTCTACATATATAAACAGCTTGAAATACACACACACACACACACACACACACACACACACACCCATGCTTATTTGTGATTTCATATATATGTATAGGTATTTATTTGTAATTAAAATTTAGGTTTTGATAAGGTATTAACTCATTTGATAGCATTACACATTAAAATTTTATTATCTAACATGCTTAGAGGCATGAATTTAGAGAGATTGACAAGTATTGATATTTTTCATATAGAATATTCATGGAGTCCCTCCTATGTGTTAGATGTTATGTGGCATCTAGAATATAGCAGCGAACAAGTCAAGCTTTGTCTGTGCCCATGCACTTCTTTAAAAGGGAATCAGGAAGACATCATATACATTAGTTTTTTTTTTTTTTTTGAGAGGAAGTCTCACTATATTGCCCAGCTGGCCTTGAACTCCTGGGCTCAAGTGATTCTCCTGCCCCAGCCTCCCGAATAGCTGGGACTACTTGGCATGTGCCACTCCCAAGGCATGTGCCACTGTACCCAGCTACATTAATTTCTTTAAATTGCAAATATGTTAAGTGCAATGAAGGAAAAATACTAGGTGGTATGATAGTGTACCCATAGGAGTTGTGTTGTCTATTGCTGTTTAACAAATTACTCCACAGTTTAGTGGCTTAAAATAACAAACATTATCATCATACTTTCTGTGAGTCAAGGATTTGGCAGAAGAGTAGCTGGGTGGTTCTGGTTCAGGGTCCTCCATGAAGTTACAGTCAAGGTATCAGCAGGCTGTAGTTACCTGAAGACTTGATGAGACTGGAAGATCATATTCAAGGTGGCTCACTCACATAGCTGTTGACTGGAGGTTTCAGTTCCTCACTGTTGTTGTCAGGAGGCCTTAGTTTCTTGAAATGTGGGCCTACCCACAGGCTGCTTAAATGTCCTCATAACATAGTAGCTAACTTCCTCTAGAATAAGTGATCTGAGGGAAGGAGGGATGACATCTCCATGTGGCTTGGGCTTCCCTAAACTGGATGGCTAGATTTCAAGGGAAAGTATTCTGAAAGAGAGAGAGAGAAAGAGAGAGAAAAAGAGGGAGTAAGGGAGCACACCTGTATGGGTATACCAGATGAAAGCCTCATTATTTTTTTTGACCTTGGCTTGGCAGTCATACAGCATCACTTCTTCTACATTCTGTTGATTAAGGATGTCACAAAATCCCACACAAATTCAAAAGGAGGAGAAATAGACCATTCTTCTTAATTGGGGAAACGGCAAGTTTCTGGAAGAGCATTTGGACCAGTACTATTGATGTGGTCATTTTTGAAAAATACAGTGTGCTGCAGAAGGGAGAGCAAGAAGGGATGCTGGGAGATCAGTTAACCTATCTCTAGTAGTCTAGCAAGGAGATGATGGTGGTGGAAGGAGGTATACAAAGAAGTAGATAAATGCAAGAGATATGCCAGGGGATGGACAATCCTCCATTGAATGAAAAGATGTGGATGGTGAAGGAAATGAAGATGTTAGGGATGACTCCCAGGTTTCTGACATGAGCAATTAAGTGGATATGGTACCATACTCTGGGATAGGAAATCCCGGAGAATGTGAGGGTAGAAGTTTTTGGTTTTGTTTTCAGTGATGTTATGGTTGTGGTGGGTGGGGGAAGATTCTAAGTTCATTTCTGAACAAAGTGAGTTTGAGTTACTTGAGGGGCATTCAGTGGAAATGGAATGTTGATGGTCTAGCTCAGAGGAGGAGTCTGGGTTAGAAATAATTATTTGAAAATTTTAGGTGTATATGGCAGTAGATATGAAAAAGGTACACCCACGTGAATGGACACTGAGAAGATAAAAAGAGGGGGAAAAAAAACTTTGAGGAATGTCAACATTTAATGATTGGTTAGAGAAGGCTACGTTATCAACCAAGGCTAAGAAGGACTGGCCTGAGAGGTTAGAAGAAAGCAAGGAGGTTATATGTTGTGGAAACTTCAGGTAGAAAGTGTTTCATGGGTGTGTTGAAGTCAAGTAAGTTGAGGACTGAGTAATGTTTATTGAATTTGGTTTCTTGGAGGTGACTTCAGCAAAGTTGTTTTTTGTTTCTTTTGTTATTTCATTTTTTTATTGATATGAAATAGTTGTACATATTTTTGGGATATATGTGATATTTTGAGGCCTGCACACAGCATGTGATGATTAAATCAGTGTAATTAGGATATCCGTCACCTCACCCATTTATTTTTATTTATGTTGGGAACATTACAATTCTTGTCTTCTAGCTATTTTGAAGTGTACAGTAAATTATTAACTATAATTTCCCTACTATACCGCAGAGGTGAAGACAAATTGTAGTGTTGTGAAAAGTGAACAGGAAGGAAGACAATAGAGTTGCCTGGTGAAGCAACTCTTAAGGTGTTTTTTGGTCAAGGAGAAGAGAGAGACTGAAGCCAGTAGCTACAGAGGAAAATGTAGTAAAGAGGGTTTTGCTTGTTTAAGTTAACATTTTTTCCCTTTTAAAATGGAGAAGGTGCAACACTTTTAAATGTTTATGTAAGGATCAAGAGAGAGAGCAGTAAATTCAGAACTCTATACATGTTGTCAATTTCGTATAAAAGTCAGGACATGAAAAAACATATTTAAAAATTGAAATAGGGCATTTGTGGCCCGATATATTAAGCCACGTCTACATACAGTCGCATTAGGCCATTTTAAAATGCAAACTTTATCATATAGTTTATGTGTGTTTTTTGTGAACAGAATTGGTGACTTGAATTTTTTCAGTTACAATAATTCTAGAACATTTGTCAATAACAGTATTTATTGAGACAAAGCAGGGATAGATGGTAGTATTTCATGTATTTTTGCAATAAAGATGAACAAAAACAAAGAATTTTACTTTTTAAAAAGAGCAAGTGGTAAGATTTCAAGACAAGATTGCTGACCAGAGACATCAGCTGCCAGATCGTGTCAGAAAGAAGGAAAAGTTTTAAATGAAAAAACAAACATAGATCAGGTGTAATTTGGAGGGAAAAGTGCCAGAACCTACCAGAGATTACACAAGAAGTAGTGGTGGAGCAGAACAAGAAGGAGCAAGATATTGACAGAGACCAACCCCCCCCTCCCCCACCAGAGGCTTGGAGTCCAGCAAAAAGTGTGGGTGGAGTCGTTTGTTTTTCTCTCTCTCACATCTCTGGCAGTCAGCAGGCTCGTGAGCTGCTGGAGAGCTTTTCTACCCTCAGGTGTCCAAAAGCTGCTGTTGCTGAACTGGGAGCTTCTTGAGGACTAAGCACCATGCTACCAGCCACCTTGGGGCACTTCCTGTCACCACAGACCTGAGTCAAGATGGCAGACGCCATATTGCTTCTCTGTCCATCATGTGTCTTTGTCCTCCTCAGGGGGCTTCAGCCCCTCAATTTTTGTCTTGCTAGTTCCTGCACAAATATTTCCCAACTGCAGCCCAGACTGCAGGAGCCACAAGGGATCAGCAGGTGCTGGGGGATTTGTGTGATCCCAAAGCCGGGACATTCTAGGCGGGCTGCCTTCTGGAGAGAGTGACAGAGATGACCAGAGTGCTAGCTTTCCTTCATTCAGATCCTTTTCCTGTCTTTCCCTTGCTCTGCCCGCAGGTGTTGAGAGAGACAATTGAGCCAGGACTCTCAGGATAAGTTGCTTCCCTTCTGTTGGTGCATCCACCACACCGAGGCTTCCGCAGAGAGTGGGGTTCAGACCTTTCCTCTTAATGACCTGAAGTGGACTGAGGGGTGTTCAGACTGTGAGCTCCCTGCTCACCAGCCCTCCCTGGTGCTGTTGCCTGGTTGTTCAATCAGAGCAGGATGCTCCCCGAAGTGGAGGGACATCAAACCTGCTTGAGTGCCCCATAGGCAAGTCATGCTTCTCCCTGGCACAGTCAGAAATAGATCTTTGGGGACCTGGAGACAGGCCCACAGGCCAGATCCTGTACCCCCAGGACTCAAATCATGTTGCTCAGGGGCACAGAGGGGAGATTTGTGAACTAATTTTGGGAGGCGAGGGAGAACTGAAGAGAGAGTGCAGGATGGGTTTAGCTGCAGCACACTCATGGAGCACCTCTCTTCCCAAAGGAAAGCTGCCTTCTCAGCCCAGGGTGGGATCCTGGACGGGGAAGCTCCCAGTCTGCAGCACAATTGTGTGGGAAGCTCAGCTAGTTTGAGCTGACAAGCATTGGAGGGAGACTGCGGGGCAGGGAAGTGGGGAGAAGAGTAAAAACCCGGTTATGACAGCCAGATTGTGAATCTAAGACAGCCCCACCTCCACAAGCAGACTTCAGGCTGATTCAGGCCATTTTAGCCCCTCCCTGGCAGCTTTCCCAGAAGCATGGAGCTTATCAGCTTTTGTGGAGCCTGAAGGCAGGCTCAACCAACCCAGCTCCATCCCACCCCACTCTGCCACCTGGCTGTGCTGTAGTGGAGAGTAAGGACTCAAGTGGAAGTTTTAGGGCCTCACCAACCACTGGGGCATTCAGCTGCTTCTCTTGAGAGTCTAGAGCTGATCACAGGTCCCCAAAACAACATTGCAGCTTGTCCCAGCAAGTGCCACCTACTGAAAGGGAGGTCAGTTTGCACAGCGCTTTTACATTTACCGATGCAGTCATGTCACACAGGGTGTGGTTGGTTCTTACCCACAAGCACTACCTACTGCATGAGAGGTTAAACTGGGCATGCTAGTGCAAATCACACTGTTGGGAAGACCACAGGGCTAGGGAAAGAGAAAGGATTTCAAAGACCTTCATCCTCTCTCATCAGCCAGAGATAGGGAATATGCCCACAAACATATAGCTCACTGCTGCTACAGCACAAACAACTAGCAACTGAGAAAACTGCCGTACTAAGGATATCTGTAACCAAGGCATCCATCCAGAACCTACACCACCATCAAAGCACCCACAAACAAAGCCAAAGGTTCTTACCCAACGTATGCTGCTGATACTCCCTTGCAAGTGAAGGGGAATATAAAAATCCCCATCTAAACAAAAGAAAATCCAAAAATAAGAAGTAACAGCTGCTCCTGATGAGAAGGAATTTCTGAAAGAACTCTGGAGTATGAAAAATCAGAGTGAAAAGACACCCCCAGAAGGGAACACCAGCTCTCTAACAATGGATACCAATGAAGATGAAAATAGTGAAATGACAGATAAAGAATTCCAAATATGGATTGTAAGGAAGCTCAGTGAAATCCAAAAGAAAATGGAAAACAAACTCAAACCAGAAAAACATTTCAGGGAATGAATGAAAAATTCATAGGGTTAGGATTAGGATTGATATATTAAAGAGATCAACATAATTTTTAAAAACCAAATAGAACTACTGGAAATTCCACAAGGACTGTAAAACCTATTCGAGGGAATAATTGAGGAAAATTTTCCTGGTCTTGCTAGAGATTTAAACACCCAGGTATAAGAAGCTTAATGAACACCTGGGAGATTCATTGCAAAAAGATAATCACCGAGACACTTAGTCATCAGACTGGCCAAATTAAACAAGAAGGAGGAACTCCTGCAAGTCGTGAGGCAAAAACATCAAGTAACTTACAAAGGAAAATCTATCAGGCTAACTGCAGACTTCTCAATGGAGACCTTAAAAGCCAGAAGGGATTGGGGCACCATCTTCAGTCTCCTTAAACAGAAGGAATGCCAGCCTAGAATTTTGTATCCTGCAAAGCTATGTTTCCTATATGAAGGAGAAGTAAAGACTTTTCCCAACAATCAAATACTGAGGGTATTTGTCAAGACCAGACTTGCCCTGCAGGAAATACTAAGTACTACATTATACATGGATCAGCACAGTAGAAACCCACCGGTGTAAAACCACCCAAAAGCTAAAGCTCAGAGCTCATATAAAACAACGGCACAAGAGGTAAAACAAAGCAGTAAGGTACTAACCAACAGAATGAACACAACAGCACCACGCATATCAATTCTGTCAATCAACATGAACAGTCTAAGTGCCCCACTCAAGAGACTTAGGCTGGCTGAGTGGATGAAAAAAATATAACCCAAATATCTCCTGTCTCCAGGAAACACATCTACCCCACAAGAACTCATACAAACTCAAGTTGAAGGGATGGGGAAAACATATTCCCTGCAAATGGAAACCAACCAAGAACGCAGGTGTAGCCATTCTCATATCAGATAAAATTGACTTTAAATCAACAATAGTAAGGAAGAACAAAGATGGTCCTTAAATAACAGTAAAGGAAGCAAATCAACAAGAAGACATAATAATCCTAAATATTTATATACCTAATACAGGAATGCCCAGATTCATAAAGCAGATTATACTCGATCTAAACAGAGAGACAAAGAGCAGCATTGTAATTGCCAGGGACTTCAATACCACACTGACAGAACTGGACAGATGATCAAAGCACAAAGTAAATAAACACTGGATTTAAATGGGACTGTAGAACAAATGGTCCTGACAGACATTTACAGAACATTTTACCCCCAAATTATTGAATATCCATTCTTCTTTTTTTTTTTTTTTTTTTTTTTTGAGACAGAGTCTCACTCTACTGCCCTGAGTAGAGTGCCGTAGCGTCAGCCTAGCTCACAGCAACCTCAAACTCCTGGGCTCAAGCGATCCTTCTGCCTCAGCCTGCTGAGTAGCTGGGACTACAGGCATGTACCACCATGCCCAACTAATTTTTTCTATATATTTTTAGTTGTCCATCTAATTTCTTTCTATTTTTAGTAGAGACGGGGTCTTGCTCTTGCTCAGGCTGGTCTCGAACTCCTGAGCTCAAACAATCTGCCCGCCTCGGCCTCCCAGAGTGCTAGGATTACAGGCGTGAGCCACTGCCCCCGGCCTGAATATACATTCTTCTTATCAGCACATGGAACATTCTCCAAGATTGATCATAGGCCACAAAACAGGTCTCAACAAATAAAAAAAAAATCAAAATCATGCCGTGTATCTTCTCAGACCATAGTGTTATAAAACTAGAAATCAACTCCAAGAGAAATACTCGAACCTACACAAACTCATGGCAATTAAACAACCTGATGCTGAATGATTATTGGGTCAGTAATGAAATTATGATTTCTCGAACTGAACGGCAAAGGGAGACACAAGCTACCAAAATCTATATGTTTCAGCAAAAGTCGTCCTAAGGGGCAAAATTCATAGCCTTAAATGCTTACGTCAAAAAGACAGAAAGATCACAAATTTACGATCTAATAGTAACAAATCTCAAGGAACTAGAAAAGAAAGAGCAAGCCAAACCCAAAGTCAACAGAAGAAAAGAAATAACTAAGGTCAGAGTAGAACTAAATGAAATGGAAAAAAAAAATAATACAAAGGATCAATGAAATAAAAAGCTGGTTATTTGAAAAGATAAACAAAATTGATAGACCTCTTGCTAGATTAACAGGAATGGAAGAGAAAAGACCCAAATAACCCCAATCAGAAATGAAAAAGGAGATATTATAGCTAATATCACAGAATCACGAGTATTGTCAGTCAATACTATGAAAATCTCTATGCACATAAATTTGAAAATGTAGAGGAAATGGACAAATTCCTAGAAACATACAACTTCCCAAGACTCAATCAGGAAGAAATAAAACTCCTGAACAGACTGATAATGAGCAGCAAAATTGAAGCAGTAACAAAAATCTTGAAACAGCAAAAAGCTCTGGACCAGATGGATTCACAGATGAATTTTACCAGATCTACAAAGAAGAGCTGGTACCCGTACTGTAGAAATTATTCCATAATATGGAGAAGGAGGAAATCCTCCGCAACTCATGCTATGAAGCCACCATCACCTTGATACCAAAGCCAGGAAATGACACAACCAAAAAAGAAAACTGCAGACCAATATCTCTTACGAAGGTAGATGCAGAAATCCTCAATAAAATACTGTCAAACCGAATTTAATAGCACATTAAAAAAGTAATCCACTATGACCAAGTGGGCTTCATCCCAGGGATGCAAGGATGGTTCAACATAATGTAAATCAATAAATGTGATTCACCACATAACCAGAAGAATGAACAGACCACAGATGCAGAAAATGCGTTTTACAAAATTCAACCCTTTCATGATTAAAAAAAAAAAAACCCTCAACAACGTAGGCATAGAAGGAACATATCTTAAAGTTGTAAAAAAACCGTATATGACAAACCCACAGCCAACATCATACTTAATGGAGAAAAATTGAAAGCATTCCCACTAAGAACTAGAACAAGACAGGTGTGCCCACTGTCACCATTTCTATTCAGCAAAGAGCTACAAGTACTAGCCAGAGAAATCAGGCAGGAGAACGAAATAAAGGGTATCCAAATGGGGAAAGAAGAGGTCAAACTATTGTTTTTTCCTGACAATATGATCTTATATCTAGAAAACCCCAAAGTCTTCACCAAGAGACTTCTGGAATTGATAAATAAATTCAGCAAAGTCTCATGTTACAAAATCAATGTACACAAATTAGTAACATTTCTGTGCACCAATAGCAGTCAAGGTGAGTGTCAAATCAAAGACTCACTACCATTCACAACATTACGAAGAAAATAAAATACTTAGTACTATACTTAACTAGAGAGGTGGGGAAAGATTTCTACAAAGAGAACTATGAAACACTGAGGAAAGAAATCACAGATGATACAAATAAATGGAAAAATATATCATGCTCATGGATCCACAGAAACAACATTGTTAAAATAGTAATACTACCCAAAATCCTTTACAAAGTTAATGCAGGCTCCATCAAAATACCAATGTCATATTTCACAGATCTAGAAAAAATAATTCTGTGCTTCATTTGGAACCAGAAAAGAGCCTGACTAGGAAAAGCAATCTTAAAGCAAAAAGAGCAAAAGTGGTGGAGGCATCATATTACCAGACTTCAAACTATACTGCAAGGTTATAGTAACCGAAATAGCATGGTATTGGCACAAAAATAGAGACATAGACCAATGAAACAGAGAACCTAGATACAAAACCATTCACGTATAGCTAACTGATCTTTTACAAAGTGGACAACAATATACACTGGGGAAAAGAAGCCCTGTTTAATAAATGGTGTTGGGAAAATTGAAAAGCCACATGCAGAAGATTAAAGCAGAATCAATATCTCGCACCACTCATGAAAATTAATTCAAGATGGACAAAAGACTTAAGTGTAAGCATGAAACCATAAGAATTCTAGAAGAAAATGTAGGAAAAAACTATTGTAGATATTGGCCAAGGCAAAGAATTTATAAAAAAGACCCCATTGGCAATCACAACAACAACAAAAATAGATTAATCGGACTCGATTAAATGAAAAAGCTTCTGCACAGCTAAGGAAATAATCAACAGAACAATTAGACAACCTAGAGAATGGGAGAATATATTTGCCAGCTATACATCCAATAATGGGCTAATAACCAGAATCTACAAAGATCTAAAGTAAATTAGCAAGAAAAACAAAACCATTGAAAAGTGAGCAAAAGACATGGACAGAAGCCTTTCAAAAGAAGATAGAAAAATGACCAATAAACACATGAATAAATGCTCAACGTCATGTCATTAGTCATCAGGAAAATGCAAATTAAAACCACAATGAGATATCACCTTACCCCAGTGAGAATGGCTTTATTAGAAAGTCCAAAAACATTAGATGCTGGCATGGATGCAGAGAGAAAGGAATGCTTATATAACTTTGTTGGTGGGACAGGAAATTAACACAACCTCTATGAAAACAGTATGGAGATTTCTCAGAGAACTATAAGTAGTCCTACCATTCGATCTAGCAGTCTCACTACAGGATATTTACCCAGAGGAAACGAAGTCATTATATCAAAAAGACACCGGCACTTGAATGTTTATTGCGGCACAATTCATAATTGCCACAATGTGGAATCAACCCAAGTGCCCGTCATCAGTTCATTTAGTGGATTAATAAAATGTGGTATGTGTACACCATGGAATACTACTAAGCTATAAAAAAAGATGAATTAATGCCTTTTGTAACAATTTCTTTGGAACTGGAGACCATTATTCTAAGTGAAGGATCCAAAGAATGGGAAAACAAATAGCATGGGTATTGATACTAGCTATTACATTAGAACTAACTGATGAGCGGACATGCGCACAAAGGGAAGAAAAACTCAATGGAGATCAAGTGGGGCGAGGGAGTGTGGGGGGGGAGGAATAGGGGAAAATCTACCTAACAGGTACAGTGAACACTATTTTGATGATGGACACACTTAAAGCCCTGACTCAAGCACTACCAAAGCAATCCATGTAATTAAAAACATTTGTACCCCTTTAGTATTTTGAAATTAATAAAAAAGTCCAAGTGGTGAAATAAATGATAAAGCATATTCTTAAGGAAATAATGCAAAAAGTTTCTTAAAATAGTGGTCATATTAAAAGATAATGTTAGAATTCTTTGAAGAATGAACAATTTTTATTATGTGATAAAGGCAACAGTATTTATTACTTTGAATTTATCATATCAACAGATAGGAATGGAATAAAAGGAAATTAATTGGTTTAGGAAGTTATCAAGAAATGATAGAGATATAAAAGTAAATGCCACAAATTATGTCAAAGCAAAGTGGTAAAAAAAATTGGGATGTACTGAAAAGAATGCATAGAAATCTGAATAGAGTATAGTCACTCACTCACTAGTATATGGTCCTTGCCCCATATGCTAAACATGAAACCCACAAAGGTAAGTCTGTAGCTCAGTTATTTACAAATAACTATACTGGAGGAGCCCACAGTAGAAATTGGGTACTCTTCTCACCAGCCAATGTTGTTTCTGTTATATAGTACCATGGAGCTTATCAGAGCTGTAAGAATGAGACCAGAGTAATTACCAGTGAACATTAAAATTCGTTCTACTAAAATAGCTTTGTGAAGTTACAGGAAATTTTAGAAATTTAAAATAACCACATGCTACTTATGGTGTTCATATGGCAGACCTTGAAATAAATGGTATTGAGCAATGTAGTGGGCTTGGTGGTAGGGGAACTGAATTTTAATCCTAAATCTGCCATTAGTTTAGCTTTGTGAACCCGGACAATACATGTAATCTTTACCTTCTTTATACCTTTTTGTCTTTCTCAGTAATGATGGGTTTGAAGTCGGGGCTATGAAAAAACTCACATTTATTGAGCACTAACAATGTGACAGTGTTACTTTCGTAATATTTTCTGTTTAATCTGTAACCACCCTAGGAGGCTGCCCATGTTAAGCCCAGTTTACTGTTTAGCCTAGGTTATTTGACAGTATTACCTGGCCAGTAAGTGATGGAGGTAGAATTGCAACTCAAGCCTGTTGGCCCCCAAACTGATGCTTTTTACACAGCATCGGTGTGTCCTAAACTTTATTCATTTTTGTACAACTTTAATGACTGTTGCCCTATCAATGTGTCACTACTACTGTTATATATGAGATATTTTTCTTTAAATCTGTATTGATATATTTAAATTTATTTCAGAAGCAAACTGCATGATAAATCGAAACAAAACTAAACAAAAAACTGCTACAAAAGCCTGAAAAGATAAGGAACTCACAGAGAGAAAGGAGTCTCTAAGTTAGAGGCCAGAGCCTGGAGATGCCATAACACAGTGGTCCCCAGCCTTTTTGGCACCAGGGGCCGATTTCATGGAAGACAATTTTTCCATGGACTGGGGATGCAGGAGTTGGGTGTCATGGGTGTATGCGTGTGGTGCAGAGCTCAGGTGGTGATGTGCAGCCCGTTTCCTAATAGGTCACAGACCAGTAATGGGCTGTGGCTTGAGGGTTGGGGACTGCAGCCATAACAGTTCAAAGAAGTGGTCTTAGGCCTGGCCATTTGATCTCATCTCACTGAGAACTTATAAACTGTATCACAGACAAGAAAATAGGGAGAGTGAGGAGCAGCTGGATCTGATTTAAAAGAGAAAGATGGGGGTGGGAGACAGAATTGGACCAAGAGTAGAACCTGAGTTGTAGAAGGGTCTGGGACTAACGATGGAACACTTGTTGGGAGTGGGAGGAGGGTAGAACCTGAAGCAGGGGCATAGGAATTGGGGAGTCTGGAAGAATATAGGGCTGTGGGAGCTTAGATTAAATTAGAACAGTGGCCAGGACTCTACAGAGATTGAAGGAGCATGCAGATGAAGGCTGAGGCCCAAGAGGGTCTACTGGGACAAGTAAGGGTAGGACCAGTTTGGGGGTGGTGGTGCTCAGAAATGAAAATTTAGAGGTGGGTGCATCTGAGATTGGGATGGTAAATTTTGAGTTAAGGGCATAAGAAGAACAAGCATGACTCCCTCCTATATTAAGCCAACAGTTTTTCTTCTAAGAATGGACCCACGAGTGCAACAATTCTGAACAGTTTTCTCCAAGGGAAGACAGCTTATGTGTATACTATCTAAAATCATCTTGTGTACATGCAATAATATGGCATACCATCCTTTCTGGAAATTTGGCTTCATCTAGACTGTATACTCTGCCTTCTAGCTCTGGGCTCTCCCTTAATCCATTTTGTGTAGAAGTTGTCATGTTGCTCATTTACTCTTGTATCAGTATGTTGTTTATTTAACAATAGTGTTAAAATCTTTAAAAAATTTTCTTAATAATTACATCTAGAGTACTCTTTTAGCTTGCCTTGTCTTTCACCTTCCAACTAAAACGGGGCTTTGATAGCTACCAGATAGAGGGTTTGGGCTACCTTTTAAAAGAGAATGATTGACTTAGAGCCCTCTTGCTGCAGGTTTTTTGGGTAAAGGAATCCCATCTTCATGTCAGCCATTATCTTCCAATCCCGTCTTCTGAGATTGGCTCACTTTTGTCCCTATTTCTTTTTGCAGTATTTTTACTTTTCTGCTTTCTCTTTCTACTCATATCACCCTAGTTAATTTCTTTGTTTTATTTTTTACCTTGCTCCAAGATAGGAGAATGCCACAGTGATTTTGCTTTGGCTTCATTTATGCCTGTTGGACTTGCATTTTCTTTTTTCTTCTTGTACTTTGTTGACCATCTCTTCTAAAATGAATAATCTTGAATAATAAAAAGGGTTATAGTACAGCAGAAATATATGCCAGTAAAATCTAAAGAACATTACTTATAATTAGAGATTCTGCTTATCTTGGGGGAATACATTCTGGTGCTATACATGCATACATAAATCCATGTTTATGCATATGGTTAATCTTTTTATCTGTATATCCACAAATTTATTTGATATAGGAAGATACTGTGTGTATATTATATAGTGTATCTGTCTAGGTGTTGTGTATGTACATACATATATACACAAACATACCTTTCAGTGCAGATAATCCATATTCATTCATGATTGGCTTTTGTGCCAGAGGACTCAAGGAAGTCTAGGATAATTTGCTGATAACTCTGCATTTTGTTTCAATTTCTAATGTATGTTCTTTTACTAGACCTTTTTAATAACTAGTTCTGAAGAGCTGGAAGAAGGAAGTCATTTTAATTACAGGAGTTAGGGCTTCTTCCTTAGGGTTTTCCAGTCTGTGGGGACTCTTCATCTTTAATTTGATACAATTGGTAACATCTTAATGAATGGCCATAGTGTAATAGTAAACATATATGTTGTTTACCTCCGGTGTCTGAAGGGTCTAGAAAAGCTCTATACCTTCTGTATAGGGGACAGTTATTTTCCTGATAAATGATTGTTTGGCCTGGGAGTCAAGAGAGATCTGGTTTCAGGTTTTTCATTGTAAAATAAGGAAGTTGAAAATACTGAAACTCTTTAAAGCTAGAAAGTTTCTTTCTAGCTTTAAGATTTATGAGTTTATGGGTCCATGAAATTCTTAGTTGATAGATATTAAATCATTGGAACATGTTTAGCCAGTGCTCAAAATTTGCTATCCGTAAATGCCATTCAGAAGCATACTAACTTTGCATTAGTGTATTTTCCCCGTAATATAAAGTTTTAAACTTTCAAAATATAGTGTTCAGTGGCATTTCTAACTTACTGTTGTTTCATGTTGTTACTTTGGAAAGCAAGCATGGATTTTATTTTCATTTTGCATTTTGAAGGAATAGCAGAAACTATAGAACTCTCAGGAATTGGCAGATTCATTTGCAATTATATAAAAAATTAGAGGGCACACTGTACCAGTCATTTTTTAAAAGCCTATTTACTATTAAATAGTAATTTTATTACTGATAGTAAAGTGTTTTTAAATTTTAAAAATTTTTTCAAGCTTTATTGAGATAATTGACAAATATTATATATATTTAAGATGTACAACTTGATATTTTGATATACATATACATTGTGAAATAATCACCACACTCAAGCTAGTTAACATAACTGTCACCGACATCACAGTTACCATTTTCTTTTAAATTATTTTTTCTTTTCTTTTTTTTGTGATGAGAACACCTAAGATCTACTGTCGTAGCAAATTTTAAGTATGCAGTATTGTCAACTATAGTCACAT
Source organism: Avahi laniger (assembly GCA_963575035.1). NCBI lineage: Eukaryota > Metazoa > Chordata > Mammalia > Primates > Indriidae > Avahi > Avahi laniger. The sequence continues at coordinate 27,537 of CAUYSK010021796.1, forward strand.
TGCTGTAGGTTAGATCTCCAGAACTTACTCATCTTGCATAACTAACATTTTGTACCCTTTGGCCAACATTACCACTGTTCTACTCTCTGCTTCTTTATACTGTTTTTATATACTGTTAGTTTTTGTGGGAAGGTTGATGTGTTAGTTTCCTAGGGCTCCCACTGACAAAGCACCATAAACTGGGTAGCTTTGAACATAAATTTATTGTTTTCCAGATCTGGAAGCTGGAAGTTCTCCAATGTAAGGTGTGGGCAAGGTCATGCTGTCTCTCTGAAACCTATGGGGAGAATCCTTCCTTGCCTCTTCTAGCTGGTGGTGTTTGCAGGCAATTGTTGGCATTTCTTGACTTGTAGATGCATCACTCCAGTCTCTGGTTCCATGGTCACATGTCTGTCTTCTCCCTGAGTATCTCTTCTCTCTTTTCATAATACAAGCCATATCAGATTAGAGATCACCCTGCTCCAACATGACTTCATCTTAACTAATTACATCTGTAATGACTATTTCCACATATGGCCACATTTTGAGATACTGGGTGTTAGAACTTCATTTCTTTTAGGGGTATAAAATTCAACCTATTAAGAGTTGATGAAAAGATTTTGATCTTTAATAATAATAATAATGTAGTAAAACCGGAATTGTTCTTTTTCTTCTTACTAAATCATCATTTCAACACTACCTTTCCATCTGCTGAACAAATGTTTTCAGACTCTCCTTTGTTTCTTGTATCTAAGATCAAATAAAAGCCATAGTGTAGATTCAGAGAGAATGCTTAAAATTTTCTTCTATATATAGAGCTAAGAGAAGGAAAGTCAACAGTTATAGTGGGTTTTATGTGTAATGCATAAGAAAAAAATATTAGTTTTAGAAAATAGACTTTAAAAATCACCTCAGCATATCTGACTTCACTGATGTATGAGTATAAAATCTAGTGATGTGGATGTTGCTACCTGGGTGGATTAAATTTTTTATTAAACTTTTAGATTTAGGGCATAGGAAAAGGTAGAAAAGAATGGGTGAATTTTATCTTTTCCTGTTTTTTTAACATTTTATTTGGACGTTTCAATATTTATATATGCATTTGAAACTAATGAACAGGTTATTGCAAACTTGGCAATAATTTTGTAGACTACCATACATGAAAAGCAGTAATTATTTCAGGAAAGGTGGTTTACGGAAATAGAAGAGATAATTGCTACAGCAATATATTAGTCTTTGTTGACTTGCACATAGCATAACATATTTGCAACTAAAAATCAATGAATTTAGTCAGAATTTGTGATGTTTTTATTGGCAAACGAGATATTAATCCTAGTGGAGTGTTGTTTTCCATTCTGAAATTATGTATTCATTATATTTTTCTATTCTTATCCAAGTTTTAAAAATTAATTATCCAGATAACTGTAAACCTCCCTGAATCCTCAGTTATAGTTTTTCTTTTCAATGTACTGTATCTGTTTGTGTATCTTGCGCCCATGGTCATGGAACCAAGTAAAGAAATTTAGTAGTGTTTGATGGATTGATTTCTTAATATTCTTACATACTAGTTTTCTATTTCTATTAGTTTTTATTTCATCTTTTTCAGGGATGGTGTGTAGGTTGGAAAATGTTTCTGGATTTTGCTTTATAAAATTTAAATGACTTCTAAGTTCATCTAGAGGTTTGTGGTAGAAGTCCTGAGAATCCATGACCTTAGTCTTCCTTATATGTGAAACCATCAGTTTTGCCCTTTTGATTAGTTTTTTTTACAGTTAAGGGTAGAAACTGCCCTGCCTCACTCAGAACTTTTGTCAAAATAAAATAATTATGTAACATTTTAGACATTGTAAAATGCAGTATAGATGTAATAAGATACCATAAACGTAATATCAGAACTTAAACGGAACTTTTTTTGTTGTTGTTTGTTTTTTGTTTTTTGTTTTTTTTTTTTTTTGAGACAGAGTCTCACTCTCTTGCCTGGGCTAGAGTGCCGGGGCGTCATCCTAGCTCACAGCAACCTCAAACTCCTGGGCTCAAGCGATCCTACTGCCTCAGCCTCCCGGGTAGCTGGGACTACAGGCATGCGCCACCATGCCCGGCTAATTTTTTTCTATATATATTTTTAGCTGTCCAATAAATTTCTTTCTAATTTTAGTAGAGACGGGGTCTCGCTCTAGCTCAGGCTGGTTTCAAACTCCTGAGCTCAAACAATCCACCCGCCTCGGCCTCCCACAGAGCTAGGATTACAGGCGTGAGCCACCGCTCCCAGCCCAGGACTTTATTCTTCTTTTTTTTTTTGAGACAGTCTCGCTTTGTTGCCCAGGCTAGAGTGAGTGCTGTGGCGTCAGCCTAGCTCACAGCAGCCTCAAACTCCTGGGCTCAAGCAATCCTCCTGTCTCAGCCTCCTGAGTAGCTGGGAATACAGACATGTGCCACCATGCCCGGCTAATTTTTTCTCT
>CAUYSK010021797.1:0-10919 GCA_963575035.1 Avahi laniger
ATCAAAAAGTCCCAAAATAACAAATACTGGTATGGATGTAGAGAGATAGGAACCCTCTTACATGGCTCGTGGGACTGCAAATTGGTGCAACCTCTGTGGAAAGTAATTTGGAGATATCTCAAAAAACTAAAAATAGAAATATTCTTTGATCCAGCAATCCGACTACTAGGCATCTACCCAAAAGAAAAAAATACATTTTATAATAAAGACGTCTACACTCGAATGTTTATGGTAGCACAATTCACAATTGTAAAGATGTGGAAACAACCCAAATGCCCATCAATACATGAGTGGATTAATAAAATGTGGTATATGGATACCATGGAATACTACTCAACTACAGAAAACAATGGTCATCTAGCACCTCTTATGTTATCCTGGATAGAGCTTGAGCCCATCCTTCAAAGTGAGGTATCACAAGGATGGAAAAACATGCATCACAGGTACTCACCATCAAACTGGTACTAACTGATCAACACTAAGGTGCTCATATGATAGTAATATTCACTGGATGACGGTCAAGTGGGGGGTAGGGGGTAGAGCAGGTGGGGTGGTAAACCCATAGCTAATGGAGACGGGGTGCACTGCATGGGGGAAGGACACGCTTACAGCCCTGGCTTGAGCAAGGCAAACGCATTTCATGTAACAAAATATACCCTCATAATATCCTGAATCAAATAAAAGAAAAATGAAATAGGACAGTGGAGGAAACGGGAAATCCCAATAAAGTCTGTTGTTTAACTAATTGTATTATACCAATGTTACTCTCTTAGTTTCGATGTTCCATGCCTATGTAAAATGTTAACATTACACCAGCTGAATGCAGGGTCTATGGGGATGCTTTATAGCATTTTTGCAACTCTTCTGTAAATCTAGAATTATTTTATGATAAAAGTTTTTTAAAATTCAATTATTCTATTCCAGCTTACAGAATTAGTGAATTTTTGGAAACAGAAGTTGGTAATTCCAAGCCTGGTCTTCTGGTTAAGCCACAAAACTGCATTTTGTAGCCGGAGGTTTTGCAGCTGGGCTAAGGCAACATCCTGCGTCCTGTTAACCGGTTTTCTCCGCTCTCCACCTCCGCGTCTCCGCGGCAACTGGCAGTCAAACGCAGGGCAGGACTTGTGCCATTGCTCATGCTTTCCATGTAAACAATTTTTCCCTTATCCTGTTTTCCTTAAAACTTTGACCTAATTTCTTTCACATGCTGAGCTAATTCTCACGACTGTTTAAAAGTAGCTAAAAATATCAGTAAGGTCTGCTAAAGTTCAGAAATGAAGACCCCATTCATTCAAGCCCTGTACTCTTGAGTCATCATTTCTTTAAACGCATGACACAAATATGTTCTTTTCGTCTCTTCTATTGATAATTTTACATTAAGACATCATTAGAAAGTGGCATCCGGGCCGCTTTTCAAACCACACCAGCCGAACTCATTTTTCCCCTTTTACTAAAAAGGTGGGTAGTTCACATTTATGGATTTTCAATTAGCAATGAACAATAAAGACCAGTGTGTGGTGTTCAGAAGACTTAACTGGCTGCTTTCAAAGCAAATCTTTAAGTCCAACGATTGAGTTGTTTCTGATACTTAGCAAAGGGACATACTTATTCCTCTAGGAATTTAGTACATTTGTGGGTTCATTTTTCAATCATCTTGGCTCTTGGGCACTTCTTGCATGGGAGCATTTGTTCCTAGAGAGGCTTCACCCAGCAGGCTCAGAAAAACGGGTTGGGAAGACAATATGGTTTACGAATTTGGAGGTGCACCTTGGTTTCCTTTTCCATGTTTTATTCCAGTAGTCATTTCATTGATTCTATTTCTACCAAAACAGAGGCAACAGGACAGATGCCTTGTGCAGAAGGATTCAAGAAATGGGAAAATATCTAGAAAGCTTTATTCATGGAAATGAACAATACGAAATGATTTCTGAGGACAGCTTAGAACAATTATTAATAATTTGAGGATCCTCCAAGTTAGCATTTGCAAATGACGAACCAGGCGAGTTGGTTACTCAAGGCTTTCAGTATCTCTTCTGTAACTGTCTTTTTCCACTCTGTGTAGGATTCTTCTTGATTTCTGAGATAAAGCAGTGCTTTCTAGCTCTGAGCTGCACCTCCTCTCAGGCAAAATCTGCTATCATTCACTCACAATTTAGTATGAATTTAAGTCAGTATGTCATCATCTCCAGGAATTACCTCTATTTTCAACTTTAGTCCTAATTGAGGAAAAGTGATTTGTTTCTAAAATTAAGGGAAGTTTAGCCACTGAAGATTCTAAGAGAAAGATGGACAGAAACTAAACAGAAGAGAACCTTCCTGCAATAATAAAAAAAATGTATCTGCCTACCTCAAAGAACTGAAAGTAGAACTACCATTTGATCAGGCAATCCCACTACTAGGTATTTACCCAAAGGAAAAAAAAGAGATTTTATAAAAAATAAAGACATTTGCACTCGAATGTTTATAGCAGCAAAATTCACAATTTGCAAAGATGCAGAATCAACCCAAGTGCCCGTCAGTACATGAGTGGGTCAACAAAATGTGGTCTATGTATACCATGGAGCACTATCAGCCATAAAAAAAGATGGTGATCTAGTATCTTTTGCAACAACCTGGGTGGAACTGGAGGCCATTCTTCTTAGTGAAGTATCGAAAGAATGGAAAAACAAACACCACCTGTACTCCATACGAAATTAGAGCTAATCCATCAGCACTTGTGTGCACATACGGAAGCAAAACTCAAGGGAAATCCAGTAGGTGGGAGGGACAGGAGGGCATGGGTAAAGTCACACCTAATGGGTGCAACGCGCACCTAATGTGTGAAGTGCACTCTTAAAACTTTGACTCAAACTGTACACAAGCAAATTATGCAAGCAAAATGTGTGTCCTCCCATACAATTCTGAAAAAGAAAATCTATCTGCCTGCCCTAAGGTTGGGACACATGAAAACACTCAAAGGTATTTTCTGCGACTTACCCTTATTATAATTTCAAGTTATGTCACCAGAACAAGTATTATTTTTCCTTCTCTCATTATTCGCCTTGTTACTTTAATCTTGGTTCAGTTTGACAAATGAGAATTTTGCCAGAGGGTTAAAGAGGAATGAGCTGAATTCCATCCATATTCAGGGCCTGTGCTGATGTCCTCCCTGGTTTCAATGCACATACGGTTTGGCACAGTGGCATTTCTTCCCCTTCTAAACACCCTTTAGCTTGTGTGGCATCCATCATTTTGCTTGTTGACTTAGTTTCATTTTCTGTTTTTCTGGCCTGCTCAACTGCCTGCAACAGCGTTAAATTATTCTTCTGATCTTTCTGTCTCCCTGGGTTCACAAACTGCAATTTATGGAAGTCTTTAAACCTAAATGGCTTTCTGATAAAGGTAGATGCCAATGAAATGATAAAGGTCAAAGGAGAACTGTACACTTTAAGGAGGCAACACCCTTCCTAGAAATGCCATATTTTCAGTACACTTTTTGTCATAAGGAAACGTTACAACTCTTAGAGCAGACAATATAGAAACTTCGAAATGAAAAGGGCCTTAGAGATTGTCCAGTCCAATCTTATTTTACAGCTGTGAGCACTGAGGTTCCAAAGGGATTAGTCACAGAGGTTTTCAGGGGTGTCACTGGAACTGGAAGTGTGCACTCCCAACTCAGTTCACTGCTGTGTCCACATGCTCACTCTTTTAATGACAGATATATTGTTAAGATGAAGGAATATAGGGAAAAGGGAATAGCTACCAATTCAGGGGAAAAAATAGAATCTTTTTCTCATTTTTTAAGAGCAAAGTCTTGCTGCAGAATGATTTGTCTGTCAGTGAGATGGCCATCAGTGGTGGAAACCAAACCAAGGTGTGGGGTGGAGGAGCCCTGCTGCCTCTCCCTGACACCTGTGTTTGTTCATTCAGTCCAGGAGCCCTGGAGCTGCTTGCGTTGCAGCATCCACGTGGCTCTCCTTTCCTTTCCTTTTGTATATGCAGCTCAGAACCTTGTAAGCTTACACTTGCGCCTCTGGAGTTGATTTTTTAACTGTTACTCTTTGGTTAGAGTCCCTTTCTCCCCCTTCCTATCCATAATGAGGAAAAAACCACACTAAAGTGATCTGTCTGAAATTTCACCTTCAACCTAATGTGTAGTGTTCAATGGAATCTCTGACTTGTACTTTTTCTGACTTGTTATTCTGCAACGTTGAGGCTACGGTTCCTTAGCCCTTCGCTATTTGTCTTTTTTGTTTTTGTTTTGTGTTCTGATCCCCACATTTAGCCAGGGCAAAGAATGTTTCTCTGTGGCATAGTAACTGCAAGAGTTTCCTGGTACAGAAGAACGACTGGGGTGTGAGGGATTTGCACAAACTTAAAGGCACCCCATTTTACTTCTGTTTAAATTACTTTCTCTTAAATTCACATGTCCCTGGCAAAAAAGGTCAAGTAGTGCCACATCACTCACCGCTGCTTTCGTTTCGGCCCTTCTGTCTTGACGTTGTCATGAGGACGAATCACCTGCGCTTGCCATGCGAGCAGAAACTCGGATTTGCTGCGGTGCTGACCATAATGCTCTGGGAGTTTTCTCACGTTGGCCTGGGTCACGACTGTTCCCTTTTAAAAAAAAAAAAAAAAAATCCTTATGTGTACCAGTAAATCAGCATAAAGAATATGTTTCCAATTTAGTACATGTCATTAATATCTTTGCAAACACTATGTTCAAGATTTACCAAGCTGACCCACATCAGAGGCTTGGCATAGTTACAAAAATTACATAGTTACAAAATTTTTGTGATGGGCTATTCCTCAATATTTAGCCAATATGTCTTATCCTTCCTTCATAAATCGTGTTTTCTGGGGAAGGGAACCTCAATTGTTACCACAAAAAGAGCATGCCCTACTTTCATCTTAAATTGAAAATTATCTTCAAAGACCGTTTTGATAGTTTGGTGGAGGTTTTTCTTCTTTACAAAATTAGTAAATAGTATAATCAAATGAGACAATGTGTACAAAAAATAGTTTTCAAATATATAGATTTCTAAGCAAGCATATAAAATGTTTTCATATTAACAGCACTTTAATTCCGTATTTTTGAATGAGTTTGATATACCACCAGACCCCCAGATTAGAAGAGGAATAAAGCATAGTTTCCACCCTCAAGAGTTTCATCCTCCCAGAGAGACTGGTTGTATAAAGAATCCATTATAATTAGACGAGACAAGTGCTATAGAGTATACGAATATATTGTCATATATGTCATGTAAGTACTGTCACAATAATTATAGGCTCCTAACCCTATATATTTGTTGAACCTTTAAAAATCCACCCCCTTATAATATAGAAGACGTATGGAAAATAAGCATTCTCCCACTCTGTCAACTTAATCTGTACATAGGGACTCTCCGAAGAACCAGGCTGAAAAGGATTCAAAGTTATTTTCAAGCTCAGCAGAAAAGAAAAAAAAAATTGTTTTTTGATCTATTACTAATGCCAGCCATCGGTCTGGGAGTGGGAGGAGAGAGCCTGCATGTCCTGTGTCTGCCACCTCTCATCTGTAACATGCACCTACTGCGCCACCCTTTCTCTACCCTGTTACAGGGTCTAAGACATCACGGTCACTTTCCCCAAAATTCTCATCATTTACACTCACTAAGCAACTCTTTTCCAGGGATAATCAAGTTAAGAATAGTAGTTTCCCTCATTGCTTCCTTTACTTTCTGAGAGAGAAAGTTTGCTTTCTGAGCGATAAAATTGTTAGCAAGGCAAATCAAAAATTTACTCAATTATCTACGTTAGACAAATGAGATTTCCAGCTGATATTTGGAGTCCACTGCTACTGTATTTGTCTTTTTACCACTGTTGTGACCTGTGTCAGAATGTCTTGCCCAGCAAATAAATCTTAAAATTTTAATCTAAAATAGTTAGGAATTGCAAAGCCCAAAAGCAATCAAAGAAATTACAAAAGAAAAATCCAAAGGATTTAACTACATAAATATTAAAAAATTTATTTAAATACGTCAAAGTCATGAACAAAAGGCAAACAACTTGCAGGGCAAGGAAGAATATTTTCTACAAATATAGCAGGTAAAGAATCGATATATTTAACTAATATACCAGGCTGGAGTACAAATTAGATATGGCTTAAGCCTACAGAGCTAAACTAGAAGGTCTGTCCTCACTACCAAAATTATCTACGAATAAAAGAGACTCTTTCAGTTCAAAGGGCCACCCCATCTGCGAGTTACTCAGGGAAAGGCAGAGGAGAGTCCCACCAGACCGCAGTATCTGGGGCACTGCTGTGTGGTGACACTCTTGACAACAGGTCCTCCACACTCCAGTGCGTCCTTGTCCACTGCTACGATCCCTGCACGGCCTGCACTAATTTATTATTTACAAACACTTCCATAGCAACCACTATGTGCCAGGCAATCTTCTAAACACTCTACAAATATTAACTCATCCTCTTAACAACTGTGTGCAGTAGGGACTATTACTAGCCCCATTTTACAGGTCAGAAAACTGAGGCACAGAAAGGTTAAGTTGTTCATTCAAAATCACCCAGCTAGGAAGTGGGGTGTCTGGAGTTGAACTCAGGCAGCCTGGCTCCGGAGTCTGTGCTCTTAACCATTTGTGGGAAGGACTAACTCACTCCGCAGAGCCGCCCTCTTTCAAAGGACTGCCATGCCCGGACTCCTATGTGTGTTATTCTCATGCTTAGGTGGATATAGTCTTATCCACCTGCTCTAGGTCTTATTTACCAACGCCACTAAGGAGGAAGTGAGAGTCCGTGCAAGAATATACAACCAATAAAATGATGCTTGGGACTCTGTGGGACCAGAAGCTCATTCTTTGGAAAAAAGGAAGAAAGCTCTGGTAATTCTGCAGAAGAGGGGGAAAAAAGATAACTGATGTATTTGTTACAGACTAAATTGTGTCCTCCCAAAATTCATACGTTGAAGCCCTAATGTTCAATGTGAGTGTCATTTGGAGATGAGGTCTTTCAAGAGGCAATTAGGGTTAACTGTGGTCATGATAGTGGGGCTGCAATGCAATAGCATGGGTGTCCTTACAAGGGAAAGAAACACTGGGGATGCAGGTGCACCGGGAAAAGGCCAGGTGAGGACACAGCAGGAAGACAGACATATATAGGCCAAGGAGGGAGACCCCATGAGAAACCGAACCTGCCAACACCTTCATTTTAACCTTTCAGCCTCTAGAACTGTGAGCAAATAAATGTCTGGTGTTTAAGCCACATGCTCTGTGCTATTTTGTTACGGCGGCACTGGTAGACTAATAATATTAATGAAAATATGATTAAATTTCGATACAGAGCATATTGAGAAAAATAATATGTAGAGAACACTATGCTAATAATTAAGGTTAGAATTCTAAACTTTCAATAAAAGCACAATTTTCTGGGAGGATGAAAAGGTGTGTACATCATCTCGATACTGATACAGCATTCACTCCTGGAAATCAGGAAAGCATCCATCCCTGATATGATTTCTTAGTAAAGAATAAATTAAAATATGCTTCCTCTCTATTAAAAATAAATCTCTCTGGATGCAACAGCTAATATTGTACTCATTAGTGTAACTGTAGCCCAGACGACAGGTCACAAACTTGCACCCAGGGGCCACATATGACTTACAGATAGGTTTATTTTGGCCAGCTTGTTTTGTTTGTAATTTGCTCCAGTTGCCAACGTTTAAAAAATCATATTTTCTATAAATTCCAGGTTTGGGGTTTTTCTGCCAGATTAGGCCTACATGACAGCTAGCTGTAACTAAGAAGAGGCTTCTCTCTGCAGACAGGGTCTGCACGCTCTGGTTTGCCAGTGACCAGCTCTCTACTGCTGTTTCTTCTACACACAGACCGTGTTTCCTGCCACTTGGATTGTTGTTTTCCTAACTTGGCCTGTGTCACTTTTTCACTTCCTGCCAAGTTTTTGATGGCATTTATGTTCACATTACTGCTTCAAAGGCAAGCCCATTAAATTAAAGAATTACCATGTCCACCATCATCATTATTCAACATTGTTCTGAAAGTTTTAACCAAGACATGAAAACAAAATGAAAGACATAAATAGTGAAAGGAAAAGATGCCTTCATAACCAATTATAGATCTGGCTAAATCAATGCAAATGTTGAAAATAATAATTTCAGCAAGATGGTATATTACAGAATAAATATACATATATCAGTAGCTTTCCTATTTAGTACTAATAATTAGGGAATATCTTGAATTTTTAAAACTCCCATACATAATGATAAAACATTTTTTTATGTAAGAATTAACCAATGGGGAATGTTGTGTATCTATATGAATAAAACTATGAAACTGAAAGTCCGGAATTATGGCAGCATATGTAACACTTTAGTATGTGACAATAATGGCATTTGAACATTAAGAAAGGTTGGATTATTTCATAAATTATGCTAGGATTGTAAGTTAAATCTGATTGCAGAAGAAAAGAGTTCAGTTTCTAGCTACAACCCATGCAAGTAAACGTATTAAAAGAGTCCTATGTGGAAATCAAAAGCCATAACAACTGAAGAAGAAAACACAAATATTTCTTTTCAGAGAATAATCTTCTGAGCAATGTGAAAATAAGGAAATAATAAACAAAAACTTTGAAAGATTTAAATATTTTAAAACGTAAATATTCTGCACCTTAAAAATTTACTTTAAGTAAAATTAGAAAACTGAGGACAAACCAAAACCAAAATTTGAATTATAGGACAGTTGAAGGGTGCATGTTATTATATGAAGAGTATTTACAAAATAATAATAAAAGGTAAGTATGTCAATAAAATGAAGCAAAAGCATGAATAAGAATTTGTAATAAGGCATCTACCCAAAAGAGCACAAAACATTCTACTATAAAGACATCTGCACTCAAATGTTCATGGCAGCACAATTCACTATTGCAAGAATGTGGAAACAATCCAAGTGCCCGTCAATCCATGAGTGGATTACCAAAATTTGGTATATGTTTACAATGGAATATTACTCAATCATAAGAAATGACGATGATCTAGTACCTCTTATACTTTCCTGGACTAAACTCAGGCCCATCATCCAAAGTGAGGCACCGCAAGAGCAGAAGAACGGGATCCATTTGTATTTGCCATCAAATTGGTACTAACTGATCAACACTAGGGTGATCACATGGCAGAAATACTCTCCAGGGATTAGGGGGATGGGGGCGAATCTACAACTAAAGGACATGGGGAGCACTAAAGGGAGGGAAGGGCACACCTTTAACCTGCATTTGGGGGAGGCAAAGACATAAAGTGTAACTAGAATGTTTGTACCCTCACAATATCTTGGAATAATAATAATAAAAAAAAAAGTCCACGATAGCATAAATTAAGAAAGTTTCAGATGACTATTATTCTTGAAATGTTTTTTAATATAAATATTTTCTTTTTTATGGGACTTCCTTCAAAACACACACACAAAAACACACATACACACAAGTCTAACGGATAAAATGGGCAGTATCTTTTTTCTTAGTTCTCTTTTTAACCAGCTGAATACTTTGCTCTGTAAAGTTTGCATCTATTAATATTTCTAATATATATGTAAATTAAAATTATGGAAGGTTCAATGAGGTTTGATAAATAATAGCTATTATGTTATGTAAAAAAAAAAAAGAAATATGTAATATGCTTAAAATTGAGTATACTGTGTTATTGAAGATACTTTTTAAAAAATAAAAATGTCTTTTGACCAGCCATCAATGAAAACTGAATCATATGCTAACAATTGTAGCAATCTGATGTTTGGAAGAATTGTGAACAGAATAGTGTTAAGATATTTATTAGTAATTCCCCAAACTGGTAGACCATACTATTTGATTTTTTTTAACTTTAAACAACTGTTCGATTTTTTAAAAATTTAAACAACTTTTTTCACAGTTTAAAAAGGGGAGAATATTAGAAGTCACGTTTTTTTTTTCTCTTTTTCTTTTTTTGTGACGAGACAGGGGCTTGCTCTGTCTCCCAGGCTGAAGTGCACTGACATTCCTGGAGTGCAGCCTCCAATTCCTGGGCTCAAGTGATCCTCCCACCTCAGCCTCCTGAGTAGCTGGGACTACAGATGTGCACTACCATGTCTGCCTATTTTTTTTTTCTTTTTTCTTTTTCTTTTTTCTATTTTTTGTAGAAACAAGATCTCACTATGTTGCCCAGGTGGGTCTCAAACTCCTGGCATCAAGCAATTCTCCTGCTTCAATCTCCCAAAGTGCCAGGATTACAGACATGAGCCACCATGCCCAGTGAAACATATCTTTTCTAATTCAATGTTATTTTATTTTCAGGTTTTAAAAGCAAAACTTGTTTGATATAAAACACTCAGGAAATAAAATGAAAATTTAAAAATGTTAACAATAATTCCATCATCATTATCAATATTTTCATGCCATTCAATCTTTTCTCTTATACATTTAAATTATTTCAGATATATTGTTGGCACACAGAACACTCTAATAAATACTCTTCTATATCAATTTTGTTTTGTGTTTAAGAGAACTCCTTCAGGTAGAGTACAAGTATTAGTTTTTTACTAAGATACTTTTGTGACAGAGGTCAGAAATACTGTAAAAAATAAAATTCCCCAAATCAATAATTTAAAAACCAAACTCAAATGAAACGTTGAGAAGGGAAGCCACAGTCAAGGTGGGAGGCCCAAGTTACTCTGAAAGTCACAGCTGGGGAACAGTCTTTTAGAGACAAAGCCATTTCAGGGGCAGAATTGTACAAATTGTCTTGATTGATGTCACTGAGTTTCATCTTTCCTGACAAGCCTGTATGTCTTTATGTCTTTGTTAAGACTGCAAACTATAAGGCGGGCATGGTGGCTCACGCCTGTAATCCTAGCACTCCAGGAGGCTGAGGCGGGTGGATTGTTTGAGCTCAGGAGTTCGAGACCAG
>CAUYSK010021799.1:0-53462 GCA_963575035.1 Avahi laniger
AAAAACAAATAAAAATAAAGGACATTATTGAGTCAATTGACAAAATTGGAATATGCATGGTAGATTAGATAAAAATATGTTGATGTTAAATTATTGAAATTGACATATAAAAGAATTATTTCTGTCCTTAGGAAATACACACTGAAGTATTTAGGGGTAAAGGGACATGACGTATGCAACCTAGTATCAAGAGGCTCAAAAAAAATTGTGTTTGTGGGAAGGAGAGAGGAAGAAAGAGAGAGAGAGAGAGCAAGAGAGGATGCAAGAGCACAAATCATAAAGGAAATGGGACAGTGTTGATAACAGATAATCTGGATAAAGGGTATATTGTGGTCTTTGAACTCCTCTGTTCATTGTAGCTTTTCTGAAAGTCTATTTCCTAACAAAATGGAGTGTTTGGGGGGTTTAGGTTTTTATTCATGAGTGTTTATAGAGTCACATGGCTTCATTCACCCTGAATTTCACATGCAAGAGTCTTGGAGATGTTCTTCTTTTAAGATGAACTAAAGCAACAATAGCCCAGGAAATTCTAGGATTTGGAAAAATCAACACACACCAAAGAAAACAGCAAGACCTGTGCTCTATTCTGCCTCCTTTGTCAACTTCAATGTCTTTATTAACATAGATAGTCAAACTCATGTATTAAACAAGATGTTCTCCTGACCTTATTTTCTTAATTTTCTCATTCCTCTATCCACGCCTGGTAAGAGAGTCCAGTATCTTTCCCAAGATATCTGAAAATCCTGACTGTCCCCATCCCAGCATCATTTATAGGGTGACCAACCATCCTGATTTGCTGGGACTGAGGAGTTTCCTGGAACATGAGCTTTTAGTGCTAAAACTAGGCGAATCCTTGGTAGTCACCCTGTGTAACGGTCCCGAGTTCTGGCTGTAGATGAAAATATGGTTTCACTCCCATCACCAACAACATCTCTTTTTCTCTGCCACTCACTGACATAGATCAGGAACTCAGCCCCTCACCCTTTTGTGGTGACACTCACCATCTGCCCCAAAGAGGAATCTACTCTCTCAAGTCATCTGAGAAAGCAACAGATGCGTCTGAAGATCTGAGCAGCAGCGAGTTTCACACGCCACGTTGCTCAGCCGCTTCTCTCCCTTGGTTTCTGGGCTCCCTTCCCTCCCTGGCTCCTTCTGAAACTCAACTCCTCTCACTTCATCATTATGCAGTTTACCTCTGGAAGCTGTACTCCTGAGACTCCTTTTGCGTAATTTAAAACATCTTAATCTGGTTCACTAAACAGGGGGCCAACACTGTGCTTTTCGCTTTAGAGGTCAGAACCCTGGACAGCGGCTTTGAAAGCTCTGTGTTTACTTTTTCTCTTCTATGTCCTTCTGTGATCTTGTGTTCTATATCAAGAAATGTTCTATATCAAGAAAGAGAATAAAATCTATTCTGTATAGTTTGTACCTTATGTGTACTTTATTATAATTCTTTGAAAATAACAGTTCACGGCTGGTGTACATAATATTATAATACCTTCTATAGGTATATATATTTCAACATATTATGTTCAAAACACTCGTACATACACCACCTAGTTTGATTCTAGCATAATCAGGACAGGTGTATGACACCCACTTAGTAGATTCAAAACTTGAAGTTTAAGCCGGGCGCGGTGGCTCACGCCTGTAATCCTAGCACTCTGGGAGGCCCAGGAGGGCAGATCGTTTGAGCTCAGGAGTTAGAGACCAGCCTGAGCAAGAGTGAGACCCTGTCTCTACCAAAAAATAGAAAGAAATTAGCCAGACAACTAAAAATATATAGAAAAATTAGCCGGGCATGGTGACACATACCTGTAGTCCCAGCTATTTGGGAGGCTGAGGCAGGAGGATCGCCTGAGCCCAGGAATTTAAGGTTGCTGTGAGCTAGGCTGACGCCACAGCACTCTAGCCCGGGTGATAGAACAAGATCTTGCCTCAAGGAAAAAAAAAAAAAACTTGAAGTTTGGATAATTGATGTGATTCACTAGAAAGCAATAGAGATATGCCTTCGACTCTCAGCCCAGGCCTCTTGCCACCATTCTGCAGCTTCATGTTAATTCTCTACTATTAACCAAACAATCGATTTCTGAGCCATGCAGTATATCAGAAAATGTCCCTAAGAAGATGATAGAGCAGACATGGGTGGATGAGAAGAAATTCCTTTCGCCCTTGTTAAGAACTGCTGGCCTTGCAGGTGCAGCCAGGTGCTACCCGACAGGAGCCCTTACGTACAAACCAGAGGTTAATTAGTTCCTGGGCAGCCAGTGATTATTCTCTGCTAGCCTAGAAGAATGTGGGAGGCTGTCTGGGTCAGGCACGTTTCAGACTCCTCTAGAGCCTCTGTGGGCCCATCTGCCGCCTCTATTCCCCCGGTCTCCTTGGTGTTCCCCTGTGCTCTGCTTTACAATTTCTGTGCAACTTTATATCTTGAGCAATGTCAGTTTAATTTAGCCTCCTATAAATCCACCCTACCTTATTTCTTTGCATGCTACTTTGTATCAGTTGCCCTTCCTGTTCGGCTTTAGCAGCCACGCACATACCTCCAATTCTCTCATGTCATGGGCCTCCTATTTTACCTGACACATCTTTCATTTCACCTCCACCACCCAGACAAGACTACCATCCACTTTATCTCAATAGCTTCTGTCTTAGCCTCTTTCTCCCTGGGCTTGCTTGGAAAACAAGATTATGTTGCTCTGGCACACCCCACTCCTATCTGAATCTCTTTTTCAGAGATTGAGGTCAGGCCCAAAGTAGGGGTCAGGACCAAGCAGAGCTGAGTTCTGAGGACAGAGCTGTATTCAGTAGGATTCCTTGGAACCAAAAGTTATTGTGTCCAGAAGTTGAGTGTAAGCTAAGAAACAGCCAATTCTTTAAACCAAAATGATGCAATTGATCAATAGGTCGAAAACAGAGCTTCTCAACCAAGCACTAGGTGATATATTGGGTTGGATAATTATTGTTAGGGGGGGCTGTCCTGTGTACTGGAGGATGTTTAATAGACACTCTGCCCTCTACTCACTAGACATCAGTAGCATCCTCTTCAAGTTGTGACAACCAAAAATGTCTCCAGACATTGCTAATTGTGCCCTGGATGGGGGAGGAAACATCACCTCTCCCCATTGAGAACTGCTGACCTAAGATGTAACCACAGGGTGGGAAAGGAGAGACAAAGTCACAAGGTTAAGGTGAGGTAAATGAGGAACAGAGAAGAGAGCAAGTTGCTAAAATGGGTCAAGTGAGACTAAGAAGTTTTACCACCATTAAGAGAGGGATGCTCCAAGCTCATAGTAACTGGGAGCTGGGCGTGAGTTATATGGTTAAGGGAATAGAGTCTAGGTGACTCCATCATGTTTGCCTCAGATTATTTTCCCTGTTAGCCTAGAGTAATCAATCTGCAGCATGTTAGGAATCAGCTCAGCTCTGCAGCCTACACCCTGATCACGATCATGAGTTCTGCCTTAAAACTCTGAGCAAATAGCATAGTTTTCCCCCAATAGATTACCTTGGGGTTGGTAGCACAGTATGTCCACCCTAGGTCAATTCATTGTGTAGCCGTTATTATTAGCCAGGATCCTGTATCAGTTGGGAATGATTCAGGCTACAAGTAATAATAAAAAAAAAAAATACAGAACCCTTAGTTCTATTTAAACTAATTTAAACAAATAAAGGATCTTTATTTACTTTAAACAAATAAGGATTTTTTCCCCAGAATAATAAGTCTGATGGTAATTAGCTCAATGACTGTAGGGCCAATTCCTTGGTAATCTTCTTGGCCTTTCCTGTGTGGTAGCAAGTTGGCTACTTTGGCTCTAGGCATTTGACCCATATGTTCCAGGAAGGAAAAAACGTAGAGATGGTATCAGGTATGCTTGTTCTTTTATGAGGAGATCCATTTCTAGGAGCAGGGAAGATTTAGTAATGTGTATTTAGCTTTTCCAGCCTCTATAGAGCAGGTGAGTCAAGGAGGAACAGATATTGGATTAGCCAAACAATAATGTCTTACATAGCCTCCACATTTGAATTTTCCCAAATTACCACCCTACTATTCCCTAACCTAGAGAAGGGTCTTGGTGGAATGGCAAAACTACTGGTCTACTAAGCCTGAACCGATAACGAAAATCCTCCTAGAATATTCAAGGAAATGAAGGTATAACTCCAACAATCAGCCCCCTAAGTGGATATTTTAATAAAATGATTTACCTTAACAAGGAAGCCAGAAGTCAAGCAAAAGATATTACTGGAAGATCAGTCCTACTAGTGCAGGACTGAGCTTCCTCTCATCTGCAGTCTCCGTGTGTGGGACAGGAGGAGGAACACCACCCTCATTTCCTAGAAAGGCATCATTGACAAAGTCAGAAGGGTAACTCAACCCAGGGAGCCAAGCCAGGTGACTTGAGACAAGTCAGGTTACAAGCCAAAGTCCATCAGGGAGAACCATGAATCCAAAGCCAAAGAGACCAACACAAATACAAAAATCAAAGGCTCAGAAGATTAACATTGTGAAGGCAGACCCAAGGGTTCCAAGCTGCACAGGGACAGCATCTGAGCAGGAACACACAAAGGGAATGCAAGTCAATTGCAACGCACATCCCTGAAGCAACCCTGGCTCATCTTCCTCAACTGGTAGGTATCTAGTGCCCATGTGCAAGACTGGCCTAAGGATCAGAACAGACCAACACCAGCCAAGTGTGAGTGTTCTCCTGGAGAGCCAGACAGAGCGAATAAGCCAGAGTCCACTCTGGACTTAACAAAGGGAGTAGGAAATTCTGTGACTCAGAAGCAGCCAAGACTCATCTCTGGACCTCAACATAGAAAAGGTAATTCCATGCTCTACCAAGCGATGGCGCTGCAGTCAGTAATACATCTCCTGCTCTTGCCCTCATGATGAGAAAGAGGGTGGGCTTGGG
Source organism: Avahi laniger (assembly GCA_963575035.1). Taxonomy (NCBI): domain Eukaryota; kingdom Metazoa; phylum Chordata; class Mammalia; order Primates; family Indriidae; genus Avahi; species Avahi laniger. The sequence continues at coordinate 4,914 of CAUYSK010021799.1, forward strand.
CTCTGGGTTTGGTCAGTCAAGCCAGCAATGAAACACTGAGTTCAAGAATTCAAAAAATAACCAGAAGCAGATTTTGCCTCAATTTCAAAGGCTTCAAGGTATATTCTGTCTGCTTTGGTTGACACATTTTTAAAGTAAACTTGTTGAAGTATAATATGTATACGGAAAAGTGCACTCATCAAAGGTGTACAGCCAGATACACTTTCACAACGTGAACACACTGTGTAACCAGCACACAGATCAAGAAACAGAACACCTGCTCCCCAGGCGCTCCCATCATGTCCCTTCCAGTTTCTGCCTTTCTTTCCACGTGACATTTTTATACTTTTTAAAAAAAATAATCTTAGATTCATGGAAGAGTTGCAAAGAAAGTACAGAGAGTTCACATACATCCATCACCCAGTTTCCCCTAATGTTAACATCTGACACATCCATGGTCCATTCACCAAGACTAAGAAATTAACCCTGGTACAACACAATTAATGAAATTACAGACTTTATTCAGGTTCCACCAGTTATTCCACTAATGTCCTTTTTCTATGCCAGGATTCGGTCCTGGATACCACACTGCATTTACTCTAGGTGACTTCTGACCTACCTTCTCTGCCCTACCTTTCACCGTTTCCTTCCATATCCTCGAAAGCCCAATTACTTGGTTGGCTGCCCTTGTGCTACTTGATCACTAATTTCTAGATCTTCCCTGGTTCTGGATACTCAGCTTGACTTGGCTCTAATCACCTTTCCTGACCTTCTGCTAACCCGACCCCGGTCCTGGCTTTCAGTCCTGCATTCTTGATTGGCCTATGCCCATGGCTAGAGGTAAGACACGGGGTCCCAAGGATCTCGCTGAGAAAATGGTTGTTTCTAAGCAGGAATTTGCAAAGAATCTGATTTGCTACTTTGAAAATCCCTGTTTGCTAATATATCAGAGCCAGCATTTTATCTCACACAGAGTCACAGGGCCAGAGAGACAGGGAGAGGCCATCTTGGTGTCCCCTGCTGTCCAACACAATGATTAGTCACTGCAAAAAACAGGTTGTTGTCATTTTAAATATGCCAGAAGAGATTTTACAAGACCTTCCAAATATTCTTGATTGAAAGATAATTTTTTCCACCTAAATCTCCCAAAGTCATTTTTTTCTTCATTCTGTTCTCGTGACATATAATAACCTGATGAGGTTGGATTCTAAGTCTTATCACTAATTAAACATACAAGAATAACCAGGACTTAGTAGTAGAATTCTCAGGCCACCTCTAAGGACTGGATTCCTGCTAATATACTAAATTGCACACTGTGACCTTTTATCAATGCACAAGGCTCTAATAGGGCTAGTTCCAAACTCTCTTGGGTATCCTGCTAGCACAAGATATGCGTTATCACTGATAATTTGCCCATAAAAATACAATAAAGATCAGAAAACAAATTTGAACATCCCAAAGGTTGTGACCACAACAAAATGTCAGTAATCATCTCCTCCAATTCCAGGTAATTCAAAGTTTATCATTTGATCACCTCAAAGCAGATATAAAACCAGTCATCCAATTGGACTACCAAACCAATACAAGAATACAAAACTCTTCATTAATATGCCCAATAAAAAATACATATCATAGGCTGGGCAGAGTGGCTCATGTCTATAATCCCAGTACTTTGGGAGGCCAAGGCAGGAGGATTGCTTGAGACCAAGAGTTTAAGACCAGCCTGGGCAACATAGCGAGACTCCCCTCTACAAAAAAATTAGCAAGGCACAGTGGCACATTCCTGTAGTCCCAACTACTTGGGAGGCTGAGGCAGGAGGATAGCTTGAGCTCGGGAGTTCTCACCTGCAGTGAGCTAAGATTGTGCCCCTGCACTTCAGCCTGGGTGACAAAGCAAGATCCTATCCTCAAAAAAAAAAAAAAAATACTTATCCTGATATATTGTTCGTATTACTGTCGGCTGCATTTAACAGAAACCAGACATTAGTGGTTTAACCCAAGAGGTTTTATTGGGTTAAAGAACAAGAAGTCCAGAGGGGTACGGTCCAGTGTTGGTGCAGCTATTAAAGAAAGGACACAAGCCAACAAGGACACAAGCTCCTCCCAGCCTATATCCCCACTGCACTTGGTATGTGGCTTTCCTTCTTGTGCTCCCAACTTAGCTGTACTTATTTTATACATTTCCTTTAATGAAAAAAATAGCACAATTTGCTATTTTTAAAAAGTAAACAATACAGAGAAGTATAGAAAACAAAGCCTGAAAAATGACCCCAAATTCAATCAGGCAGAAATAACTATTGTTATTTGGTGACTATCATTTCTGCTAATTCTCATACATACACACGCGCACGCACACACACACACACACACACACAGGTAAAAGGATGAGGGGACAGGCAGAGAGACAGACAGATGAGGAGATAACTCGGCAAATAAATAATAACAAGACTATGTTATACATGCTATTTTTAGTTAAAATAAATAAACTTCAAAAAAGGAATAGAGGGAGTGCTACATCATCTGAGTTCTTGTAAGCTGTAAAATGTTTATATGTTGCCTTTTGTCTGTGGCCTGTACACCTGAAAAACATCTGGGCTGAAGATAACATTCAGGGATCACCCATCCTTTCCCACAGACTCCATAGACACTTCTCCACTGTCTTCCCTCGTTGGGTGTGGTTGTGGGGAAATCCAAACCTCTGGGCTTGGGTCAAACAATGATTCCATCACATGAGGATTAGAGATACTTCTTTCAAAATTGCCATTCTTACTTTTAAGGAAGTCTGTTTCCTACTTGAGATCTGAAAGAAAAAAGTGCCTGTTTTAGTCTGTTTTGTGCTTCTGTAACAGAATACAACAGACAGGCAGAAGTTTATTTCTCACAATTCTGGAGGCTGGGAAGTCCAAGAACAAGATGACAGCATCTGATGAGGGACTTCCTGCTGAGTCATCGCATGGCAGAAAGGGGAAGGACAAGAAGGGAAAGAGTCACAGGCCCTTTACAACAGCATTAATCTATTCCTGAGGGTGCAGCCCTCATGACCTAAACACCTCCCGTTAGGCCCCACCTCTGAACACTGTTGCATTGGGGATTAAGTTTCCAACACACGAATTTCTGAGGGATGCATTCAAACCTTAGCAGTGTTAGATCACAGCATCTCCTCTCATTTTGGTCCAGATTGCACAATTTAGAGACATGCATGCTTGATAGTTCATAGTTGGGGGTTGTGGACATTTCATTATTTCATCAAAAAATGAAGTTTTATGATTTAATTTTTTTTGTCATTTTCCCTAAAACAAAGGAAAGGAATTGAGTCTAAATGACTTGACTTCATCATCTCTAACCATAAATTTCACCCCTTTTTTTTTGGTGAGTTAAGGAACAATGAACAGAAAAAAAAGCACACTGAAACAAATTGTTTATTCCCCACCCACCAAGCCTTTCTCATACTGCATCCAATCTGTGCAACCTTCTCATTCTCTTCCAAAACATGCCACAAGTTCCACACTTCTCTCCACATCTGCTACTTTATCCCCTGTTCCGAGCACCATCATCTTGTCCAGGCAACTGCAATAGTTTCTTAAGTGCTCTTCCTGCCCCCTTGCTGCACTTCCTCACTCAACCCTCAACAACCACGGCCACAGAAACCTTCCTGCGTGACCGTCGTATCATGTCACTCATTTCCCTGCTCAAAACCCTCTAGGGTTATTTGTTATTTACTGTTATTTCTAATAACCAAAAACTAGAAACAACCCTAATGGCCATCAACTGGCGGATGAATGAAGAAAACATGAGCTATCCACACAGTGAACTTCTACTCGGCATTTATAAAAAAGAAAGGAAAGGAAAGAAAAAAAGAAAAGAAAAGGAAACAAAGTAGAGGCTACGACATGGATGAATTTCAAAAACTCATGAAAAAAGCCAGTGAAAGAAGTCAAATATAAAACTCTGCATATTATATGATTCCTTTATATGCAATAATCACCAGAGACAGAAAATAGTGAATAGTTGGCGAGAACTGAGGGTAGGGATGAGGAATGACTGCAGAGGAACAGGAGGAATTTGGGGAGGGAGGGAAATGAAAGTGATCTAAACCTGAATTGTGGTAGTGGTCACATACCTGTGCAAACTGACTAAATATCATTTAATGGTACACTCGAAATGGGCAAATTTCATGGTATGTAAATTATACCAAAGGTATCGATAACACTTAGAATAGTCTTTTCCCCCTGACTTACAAGACCTGCGTGATGCGCCCCTTACCCATATTTCTGTCCTCACCATCTTCCACTTCTCCATCCATAATAAGTGTCCTTCTTTCTGTCCCTTGAACACACACGCTTGGTCCCATCTCACGGCCTTTGCACTCCCCTGACCCCCTGGGCTGACTTCTCTCTGAAATTCACATATTGGCGTAAATGCCAGCATCCTAGAGCAGCCTTCCCTGACTGCCCAACCCAAAATAGCCACCTACTAACCACATCATTGTTTTAATTCTCTGCATTGCCTTATTTCTACCCAATATTTTTCTCATGGTTGATCCTATGTCATCATTCACCAGAATGCCCACATGAAACAGAATCTTTTGGACAGGGTATCCCTAGTCCTATCACATTTTAGATATTCATTGAATGGATAAAAAATGGAAAGAATAATTGAGATTATCAGAAAGCCATACAGATAAAAATGTCGAGACCCCCATTCTCCCAAAGGAAGACAACAGGAGTTTCCTGTGCTTGCTTTGAGTTACAAAGATGATACATCCCAAAAGACACTAGGATGACTTCTCTTTGACCTGGACAATAGCAGCAGCAAGATCATTTGCTCTCAGCACCCAAATAAATGGACCCCAGAAAAACCTAAAAATGCAGAGGAATCTCTAAAATTAACTGTGTTTTGTTTGAAAGAATGTTGATTGCTCTGCTCAAGACATATTGGGTGTCAAGGAATAAACCCATTTTAAATAGCTCCAGTAAAGGGTAGTATATTCTACATGTGTAAACAAAGTCAAGTAGAAACCTGAGGATTCATTGAGGCAGGAACCATGACTCTATTTCCCATCTATCAGGGGCTATGTGGGTCTATCTTAACCGCCCTTGGCTGCCAGCAATCTGGCTCTTGGTAGTTTTTCCATTTCCTTCACCAAGACCTTGGCCCTTAACAAATGTGACATGGGAGAGACAAGTTTATTTGAATTAGAGTTAAAGGGACAAGTCCAGAGGGCTGGAGGGGTGTTGACTGGGATGTGCCCTGAAAGAATGGGAACATAAGGCCATGGACAGATTACAGTGGGAAAGAATGCAGAAAGAGAGAAAGGAGGAATTTGGGGTACAGCAAAGCTGATGTGAGCAATTCCAGGTTATCGGTTGGGTGTCACCAGGTCTCGAGGGGGAAAGAGACCAGGTACCAAGTGGAAAACTATTCAGTGTCTGACCTCAAATGTCTCACCGCCAAGCTTGTCAGAATCTTGAACCTAATTTGTGCCTACCACTGGGATTCAGATAAGCCCAGGCAAGCTAAATGAACTGACAGGACAGTCCCCCCTGAAGGCTTTTTAAATTAGGACCTGAAAAACCACCTGAGAAAGAATTCGTCCTACAAAAATAGAGCCAGGAAGAAAAGCCAGTACTAGTAACGGATCCTTAGATTATTGCAAAAGGGAGACAATTTAGAAGTCAGCATGATCTGTTTGCAAATCTGACTCAAGTTCCAACACCCTCCATAACCAAATCATGTTGCTTTTTTTCCTTACAACAATGACCATGTATTTCTTTTATAATAAAAAGAAACTAATAAAATTTTCTGAAAGAAAAATGGTTTTTGGTGGTGGTGGGCTGCCAAGGTGAGAGAGGGACTCTAGTAAATTTTTCTTGGGACCTAGAATCTCTTCTCAGCTGTCACTGTCTTGTACTCTTTGGAGACACCACACTGAAGCTTGGAAACAGATGTTCTCATTCCACTGCCTGAGTTCTCCTCCCCAAGTGACATCCTCCACGCTGATAACAGCAGATGGCCATTCCCATCGCGACGGCAGCGCTGCCGTCTGTCTGTCTCCTGCAGCGATTTGTGAGCCCCAGAAGCTGGTGTTTCCTGTGCATTTGTGCTTGGTTTACTGCAAATCACAAGCCACACAAAGCAAAACGCCAAGACGGCAACAGCAATGGCGCAAGGCCAAGCGAGTGGCTCACTCAGCAATCACAAACAAGTCACCTCAATGGGAGCCTTGCGCAGCGGCCACGAGTGGCTGAAAGGGAATGACACCCTGTCCAAGGCGGGTTGCATGTGGAAGCAGGTTGTGGGTACAGAACCAAAAAGCAGTGTCACGGGCTCTTGGATGAGTCCAGAATCCAGGATAAGGTATAGGTGAGTGAAACTAATTCAGAAGAGTGGATAATGATCCAGGGGCCAGCGGTCAGGACAGAGGAAGGGATCCAAAATCAGGAGAATATGGTCTAAAGGAGAGGTCAGCAAACTTTCTTTAAAAGGCCAAATAGTAAATGTCTCAGGCTTTGTGGGCCGTAAGGTCTCTGTCATGACTACCCAACTCTGCTGCCGTGGCATGCGAGCGGCCAAACACAACACCTAAATGAATGATCACACTGTGTCCCCATAAAGCTGTTTGGAGACACTGAAATTCTAATTCCATGTAATTCTCATGAAATATTATTCTTCTCGATGTTTTTTTCAACCATTTAAAAGTGTAAAACCCATTTTTGGCTCACAGCCATATGAAAAACAGACAGAGGACGAGATCTGGCCCAGAAGCTTAATGGCCAACCTCTGGACTAGAACAGCACCATCCAATAGAAATGTGACATGTGCCACAAATGCAAGCCACATGCATAATTTTTTAGTAGCCACAACTTAAAAAGTAAAAAGAAACAGGTGATTGAGAAATTATCCTAAATATCTTGCAGATGAGGAGCAGCCCCATGCAGAGAACACGCCCCCTGGCTCCTGTTGCCTTTCTTTCTAAGCCACAGGCTAAACAAGGGGAGGAGTATCCACAGCAGGGGCCGTGTTTCCGCACCACCTTGGTTCTGACCAGTTGGAACTCGCCCTGCCTCCGTCCTGTTTTGATCAGCACAATTTATTAATAAAACTCTGGAAGATTCCTGACTCAGGCAAATGCTGTACGCAAAGCAGTACCTTCCAGTTCCCTGTCTCAGTTACACAGGATTTGCCAAGGGACTGAGAGCCCGTGACACTGAGAGGTGCAGCCATCCCCTAATTTCAGTGTCACTGCTTGTTCTTCCAGCTATTCCTGCTTTGGTTCCCTGTTCATCTCTATTGTCATAGTCTGGGGCTGGAGTCTGGTTCTGAATCCCTTTAACCGGGACCCTGATTCCCTTCCAGTTCTTGCCAGCCTTCTCCCTGGAAGTCGGATTCTTACCATCAGATGGGTTACTGTTCCTAAGGGACTCGTTGCTTGGCTCTGGGCACTGCTGTGGCCCGGTTCCTCCGGCGGCCACGTCCCATACTCTGGCTTGGGGTCCCTTGTGTTGCAGTCCGAAACCACCACACCCTGCTAGATCGTGGATTTTGGACTGATGGTTTCCCCTTTAAGGACCAGCTCTAATACTGAGTTCCCTTTCTTAGTTCTGTCTCTTTTCATCCTCTTGTTCCCTTTGCTCACACATCCCTGGAGCTAAAGGCCCAGAACCCTCCTGCCTATGCTCCTAAGCTCATAAACACATCCTACCGACAGTAGTGATGTATGACTTACATCCAATTCCCTTTCACATTTATTTTCCAAGGTCTTTCACACAGCTTTCAATCAACAATACTTAAAGTTGGTCTATACAAACAAACAGAAAGACTGAATCACTAAATAGAGAAGGGGTTTGAAAGGGCATCAGAAGCCTAGGTTAAGGACGTTCTTGTCCTCGAACACCACATTTTCAATTGAGTTTTCTAACAGTTGAAGAACAAAAACATAGGTTGTGTGGTTCTCTTTTCTAGTTAATGGTGACATACTGAGTAATGTTCCTGCCGAACATTACTTAATTTTATACTTTTAGGTTGATATAGTGCATTGTTGCAGCTAAAATTTCTTGAACATTCTTAAGGAATAAATTGGATGGAAAACATTTTTAAGCATCACGATAGATCAGTTCAACTCAACCAATATTGATTTATTTTTTAACTAAAAAGCCTACCAAGTCCCTAGTATGTTAGTGTGAAACATGGTACATACTATGAGAGAAAGATACAGAACCTTTCCTTAAGGAGCTCACGGTGTGAAAGGGGAGATGAGAGACACACCACATACTTATGAAGCAAAGTAGAAAGTAGTAAGAGCGATATAAGTGACGTAAAGGAATCGGGGATTCCAAGGTTCCCAAAGGCATGTGACTCAGACAGGGTCTGTGTGAATAGAAATGGTAGGAGGAAAGGTCATTTGAAGGTGAAGGAACAATGTGACTCAAGGCACAGATGTAAAAATCATAGGTTGTGTTTGGGAAAAAATCAGTGTCAGGGAGGCCATAGCTGGTTGACTGGGTTCTAGAACATCTGCTTGAAATATAGGGGAAGTCAAAGACTATGAAGGTAGCATGATGGATGGGTCACGGAGGGTCTAGAATGCCATGTGTAGAAGTCAGAGAGAGCTAAGTAGGTAGATAGCCTAGGACCCATGTCTAGTGTTTTATTTTGTAACCAAGAGAAGCCCTTGGAAGGTTTTGAGCCAGAAAGGGCTATGTCCAGAATTGGGCTTTAAGCAAATTATTTTGTCAGTTGCATGCTGGAAAAAATGGAGCTGGGGAGACTGGGGACCAGGGTTGACACTGCTGCATCAGTTCAGGTAAAAGGTAAAGAAGAGTGAACTGGAGCCGGGGCAGCGAAGGCAGAGAGCAAAGGATGGATGCAGGAGACAACATCGCTCAGCATCTTTCCCTGGGTTCTGAGCTTTTATGCACCCTCACTGCCTTGGCTATGAATGAGCACAGCATAGTGAAACGAGGAGGCTGAGTGGGCACTGGAGCCAGTAGACATAGGTTCAAATCCTACCCTAACTCATCAGCTGTGTGATTTTGAACAAATTGCCTCATTTTCTTTGGAATCTCACTCCTAACATGAGGGTAGGAATATTAGATTCACAAGGCCATTGTGAAGATCAAATGCAAGAATGAATATGGGCCTGGCCCAGGTCTCTACTGCCCAGATGTTCTCCTGAATCCTGGACCATGGTCTATTCTGGTACTTTCTCAGATGTCCAAAACTGACCTGCCTCATTGACTTCGAACCTTGAACTTTGCCTTTTCCATGTGATATTGTCTACCTCTTCCTGGATCTGTTCTGCTGCTTGACTCTGACCTTTGATACGTGGATCTATCTTTGCTCTAGATCTGTGCTGTCCTAGATGGCAGCCACTAGCTACATGGGCTACTGAGCACTTGGAATGTAAAACACAGGTGTAAAATATACACTGTATTTCAAAGATTCAGTCTAAAAATGTAAAATATTTCATTAATAATTTTCTTATATTGACTAATTATTGAAATAATATTTTAGTTGTATTGAATTAAATCATTTTGCCTGCTTTTTTGTGAAAGGATGACAGTGAAGCTAAGTTTATTGAGGACTTACTATGTGCTAGGCACTATTCTAGGCACTTCACGTGATTCAAGTCACTTAATTGTCACAATAATCCTATGAGTTACTACTTTTTGCTTTAATTTACAGGAAACCTGGACTTCAAAAGTGGCTCCCAGCATTAGGAGTCACTTGCCTGCATCATAACGGTCAGTGGGGCTCAGAGACATCCACAAGTCAAGAGAGTCTTAAATAGATGTCACCCATCTGTCAGCCTAAAGATCGAAGGCCGCACTCTCTACAGGAAAATTTAACAGGAAGAAACATGAGATGACAATTTCCTGTTTTGACCAAGGGCCTGGGAGAATGCAGGATATGATGGGCCAGCTTTGATGGGGGTTAGTGGACAGGAAAACTCCAGAGAAGAGGCCAAGGGCCAGAGAAGCTATCTGTCTAGGCAGAAAACCGCACAGAATACAGAATATCGTCAGCAAGGAGGAGAGGCCTGCCACAGGGCAACCTCACCATTTGGTGAATCAGGAAAACATGCAAGATAGTCAAAGGGACAGCATTTCCTCCCTGCCTCACTATAATAGATGCTCTTTCCTTTCTAAACTTTACAGCAGACATTGCCGTCCCCATTTGACAGGTGAGAAGTGGAATCTCCAAGTCATCCAGCTATCACAAGGCAAAATTCAAGTCCAAGTCCCCCTGGCTCTCGAGCTGGTGCTCTTGCCACAGCCTGGGCTGCCATCCAATAAGAGGTGATACAAAGTAAATAAAACTGCTGGAGCTCACCAAATTCTCTGCTTGGTGCTGGGCTGGGATGCAGAGTCACCCCAGTGAGGCCAGTGCTCTCCTGCCTGGGCAGCAGCTGTGGGTGGTCTCCGGAGGGAAAGCACAGGTCGCAAGGAGAGCTGCACTTACACCCTGGAGAGAGAAATCCCACTCCTCACAGGTGCCCACCGCTGCCTCAGTTCACGGAGCAGAGTACGTCTGCCAGCTCCTGGGGCAAAGGGCTGTGCTGCAGAACTGAAAGGTCAAGAGCACCGGTCCTCACCACTCGATGGCTGGGCCAGGCTGGTGGCCGAGGGCTCCAATCTGGGCAATTACTCCTGCTAAGAGCACAGGATGCCTCGGGCCTGCCCTGCCCGGCTTGACATTTCCTCTTTAATTGCCAAGCCTTGCTTTTTACCTCTTCAGGAGCTGACTCATCTTTTCCAGCCATATAGCTGGCATTTTGGAGTCCCCTGAATTCTCAAATGCCAAGAGTTTTCTCAAGTAGCATTTAACGGGAAAAAGCTCGGGCCTAAATCAATTGTGTTTAGCATGTATTTATCATTTGGTGTTTTCCTGTGCACAGGCAACTTTGCAGGCATTGAGGTAGACCCACAGTTCTCCATCCAAAAGGAAGTCAGAAACATACATCACTAATTACAATGCAAAATTTGCTTAAGAAATCTGTAGAAAATGTGGTTAAGAAACAAAATGCACTGCACTCCAGCCTGGGCGACAGAGCGAGACCCTGTCTCTAAAAATAAAAAAGAAACAAACGAAGAAAAAGGAGCAATCCAGTGGCACTTAAGCCCTCACTTGTACAGTCTCTGGTATCCTTTCATCTAGTAGGTTCTGAGAAGACGGCATCCCCTACTGGCCAGTGAAATGTTCTGCCTTGTGCCATGGTGGGGGGCCCTATCTCTGTTCTGTTGAAAGCATTTTAATCAACTGCCATTGATGATACGTACGCCAGGACATTCCTTGACTCCCCAAGTTGTTGACCCTATACACCTATGTTCCCATGGAGATGGGGGAGGGAGAGTCTTCTATTAGGATTAAAACAATGCTTCTATATTAATATATTTCCAAGAAGGGGGCCTCATTGTGTCTGCTCTTTACCAAGGACCCAAAGACAAGTTCTCCTCTGAAACTGGTTTGGAGGACACTTGAGTGTCACCATCTATGACACACCCAAAGTCACCCTCCTTGTTAATAATCGATTTGTGTCTCCAGACAGGAGGAGACTCCAGGGGGATAGTCTGGGAGTCGCCGCAGTTCCCAACCCCTGGGCTGCATTACCGCCTGAGCTTCAGCTCCCCCACACACACACTGTGGAAAAATTATCTTCCATGAAACTTAGGAACTGGGCTGCACAGCAGGTGAGCAGTGGGCAAGTGATCAAAGCTTCATCCGTATTTACGACTGCTCCCCATTGCTCACATCACTGCCTGAGCTCCACCACTTCCCCACCCCCATTGGAAAAATTATCTTCCATGAAGCCAGTCTCTGGTGCCAAAAAGATTGGAGACCGCTTTTCTAACCTATGCCAAAAACTTCCCCCAGAGATGGGTGATGTAGTTTGTCCTCCTCTCTTAGCTGGAGAGACCTGATTTTGGTTTCCCAGCATTCAATCATCAGGTTCAAAATACTCTTCTCTAAAATCCCAAGAGGTCCATGAAATCCCCAGGTAAATATTAACAGTACTCCTGGCAACATGCTGCACTGAGCCAAAATTCTCACCCGAGCAAACAGATTCGGCTTCTCCCTCAAAACCACACAGCATTCATATAGTTGCACACACACATATAAACCTATTTATGGTACTTTGTTAATGATTTTGTAGGGGAAAACCTAGAAGCATTAGGTCTCAAAAGCAGCGAGAGGCAATCTCTGAGTCAAGTCTAAAAACGTGGCAATATTCAAGTCAGAAGGCAGGAGGACCCGCAGCAAGTTGTTATGTGATGTGTCGCCACAGGTGACTCCAAATTAAGGCTGTGAATGGTGAGAAGGTGCTAGAAGTGTACTTTTACATGCTGGGGACTGTGTAACCTGGGACAGGCCCAACCAATTAGGGTCAGATGAAGTGGCCAGGATCGGCTGGTCCTCCAGTGGCCATGAATGTGACGGGTCAGGGTTCCTAGCTCCATGCTGAAATGAACAAGAGCATTTCCTTCTCGTGCCTGTGCTTATGAGCTGTGTGCAGAACTGCCCCGAAAGAGGGAAAAGTTGGGAGGGAGTTGGTGCAGGGGCACTTGGGATGAAGTGGCTACCCCTGGAGCTCGCCTTGATTGATGCTAATTGAATTCTAATTGAAACCATCCATCCAGGCCCCAAGTGCACCTGAAGGAAACTTCAATATCCGGAAGCCACACCCCGGGGAGTATGTGAGACTCTCTCGTTGCACAATTCTACCAAGTACATTATTTGTCTATTAAACCTTAATACACCTTTGGAGACTTCGCAGACTGCCCTGCTAAAGACAAAAAGAGCACAGCCTCTATTTTGGGCTGCCCTACAAAGCTGGGTTTTGACCTGGTAAGACTATTACAGTTCATTTAGCATCATCGCCATGCACCATGCTAACTAGAACTTGGGGACTCTTAAAATCACTGGATTATGCAGTGTTTCCTCCAAAGCCTTTTTGTGTTGTGGTCCAAATCCTTATGAAATTTGTATTCAATGAATAAAGCGGGGACAGGAGGGCATGGGGAGTGAAAGCGTGGGTGGAGGTGAATGGGAATTTTATATTGCATCATAGTGTAAATAAGCTCTTCAAACACCCTTTTGCTCATTCATTCTGCAAACATTTACTGAGCCCCTACTATGTGCAAGGCATTAACTAGTCCAGAATCCGGGGATACCACCTCTTCAAAGTTCATATTGTAGTGGAGGGAGGCCAAGTAAGTAGAAATGAATAAACGGAATACTTTCAGGTGCTAACGACAATCAGGGAAACAAAATAGGGGAATAAGGCAAGAAGTAGATTGGAGAAAGAGGGAGTTAGCCTGGGGCGATGAAAAAGGCCTCGCTAAGGAGATGACATTTGAGTTAAGAGCTGACCGATGAGAAATATTTGTGAGAAGATCTGAGGGAAGAGTATTCCAGAGGAGGCACAGCCAGTATAAATAAACAGAGGCAGGGAGGAACTTGGCATGTTTGAGGGTTAGAAAAAAAGCCAGTGGGGCTAAATAAGGGAAAAATAGAGACAAGTGAGATGAGAGAGGTAAGCAGGGGCTTACAGGGCCTTGTAGGTCATGGAACAGAACCGGGATGTGTGTGTGCATGTGTGTTTGCTCCTAAATGAAATGGAAACCATTCCTTATGCAGGAAAGTGTCCTGATCTGATTTCTGTCTTAGAAAGATCATTCTAGCTGCTCTATGGAAGGTGGATTGGAGGGAGGGGAGAGTGGAGACAGAAATAGAGCCAGAGAGACCAGATAGGAAGCTGTTGCAAGAGTCGAGAAGAGATAATGAAGGCTTGTACCAGATAGGAGCAGTGAAGATGGAAAAACATGGAACAATGTCCATAGGCTGTATTAATGGACTGCATTTGGGAGTGTGTAGAAAGAGGGAATAAGGAAGCTCAGGGTCAGGGTCTGGCCTGAGCAATGAGCTGGCTGGGGACACTCTTTCCTAAGATGGAGAGAGCAGGCCGAGGGATGGGGCCGGAAGAAAATTAGCCTATGTTGCATTCGGGCTGTGCTTTGTTTGACACGACAGTCAAACATCCAGTGTGGACGTGGAGGAGGAGCTCTTAGACAAGCCTTGTACTTGGGGAAGGGGGTTGTGATAATGTCTCGGCATGCAGACAATGAGAAGGGATGAGACCTGCTGGAGACAGAGTGTGAATGAAGGGGACGGCCACTGGGGTCAGAGTTCAGGGCACGAAGAGCCTGGTCAGGGGAAGGGGTCACACAGAGGCCCAGAGCGAGGGGCTGGGCCTGCCAAATGCTGCTGAGAGGTCCGATAAAGTTGTCTTTGAGGACTGACTGTTGGTTTCACACAGATGTGGTCACTGATAACCCTGTTAAAGGTAGTCTCCACAAAGAGGTGGGGGGATTGCCCAATTGGGGAGCAATAAGAAAATGGGAGGGGAGGAATGAGAGACAGAAAGCATAGACAATTCTGTCTTCTCTTGAAGGGAGGCAGAGGAATGGGGAGGTAGCTGGGCTGGAGACATGGGGGCCAAGGCAAGATGTGCACCTCCTTCTGTCTGTGTGTGTGTTGGTGGAGAGAAGCCCACAGAGAGAAAGCAGTCATGGAGGGAACAGGCAGTAACCGCTGGAGCAGAGCCCTGAGGAAGGACGAGAGGATGGGAGGCAGGGACCAGGGAGCGGTGTCCACCCTGAGTAAGGTCGAGAACATAGCCCCTGCAAAACTGACAGGGTCGCACCTAAAGGCTAATTTGCAGAGAGTTGTAGACAATAAACGAAGATACAAGTCTCTAAACAAGAAATCCCTATGAGTAGTAAGTGTGGTGAAGAGATAAAACAGTGACAGGACAAAGAGTGACGGCGCAGTAAATCGGCTACTTCCAGCCCAAAGGCCTCCGTCACCAGCGCCCACCGGCCCCTGCCCTGTTCATGATGCTCCGTGACATAAGCCCTCTGCTCCAGCCAAGCCAAGAAATAGTTTGGAAACCAATATGCCTCAAGTGTCTTCTATCTGCTAGATGCTTTACAAGTATTCTCTTATTAAATGCTAGTGTACGGCTCATAAGAACCCCATGAGGTAAATATTAGCCCCATTTTACTGGTGACAATACTGAGGCTCAAAGAGCCTAAATACCTTCCCCAGGCCAAGCAGCCAGTGAGTATCAGAGCTGGTACCTGACCTCACATCTGCCCAATTCCAGGTATAAGATACTTGCCAATATTCCACATTGCATTGGGAAGAATTGGGTGGGAGGCATTGGAGAAGGTGAATGGAACCTTCCTGAAATTCTTCCCACTATAAAATTCCCTCTCCATGTTGCCTCTACTGAATCAAGTCTCTCATTGCCTTTCTAATCCTAAATTTACAATTTACGTTCCAGGAAATCTTCCCTGGATTCCCTTCCCAATCCTGTTTCTCAGGATACACTTTCTACGCCATCTGGTGAAGAGAGAGGGATACTAATTACCTGGCAGGAGAGTCACTGAGATTAAAGATGAAACGTGAAGGTGGTTGGAACCTAACAGGTACCCATTATTACCATATTAATATTGTCTTTATTACTCTGGCCTTTATTATTATTACGTTATTAGCACGGCATCGATTGCTAAGGGCTTTCTCAGACGTGGTCTTATTTGTCCTGCCTCTCTTCATCCTAAGGTATACGGACCACAACAAAGAAGAAAAACAGTGCAGATGATGCTCATTTGTACACAAGTAACCAAATCCTTGCTGTCGCCCGCAATCTTGTAAAGCTCATTCATAATGCAAAGGTACAATGAATTCCATCCACATCGCAGCTCTCCATTTTCCCCAGCTCATTGCTCGAAGTCACACATTATAAATTGCCTTTTATGTTATCTCTCTATTCCAGTAAACCCTTCCCCTAATCCTTTTACCCTGCCCAGAGCCCACGCTCCAGGGCTGCCTGCAGCAACCCACCAGCGACTACATGGGCTGCTCTTTGGAAAGCTATCGATTTCTATAAACTACTTTATTAGTGGTCATTATTATTCTGTTTCTAATCACCACTTTAATTAAAGTTTTATCATCCACATTAAAGAGGGGATATGACTTTTAACAGGCTGAATGGTTTTCTCTCAGCCATGAAGCATCCCCGTGAAATCAGCCAACAGACTCTCAGCTTCAAGGACTTTCTGAAGTTCGTCTCTTTCCAGGATGCAGGTGTGTGTGTATGAGTGATAATGGGGACACGAGGCACTGGGCCTGCTCCTCAGCAGCCCCTTTGTCTCCCCAGCTCGGGAACCCCCAGGCAGGGAATGCCAAGCTTAGTGGCCATAACATTAAAATTATCTAGTCATGGTACTGGAAGCACCCACCTAATTTGAATGATCCGTAAATTCAAAAGGGGTTATTGATTGAGACTCCAAAATCTCCTTCAAGTCCCCATTTCTTATAACACCCACTTGAGTAAAATCTTCTCCTCTTACAAGAGTTCCCCACTTGCTCAAGGGCCAAAATAATAAATAGAAGCAATTGCTTCTCTGACCGGACTTACATCCACATAGAATCATTTGCTGATGCATCTGCCTGCTGAGGCTTCCTGAGCCTCCTCCCCTCAACACTAAACTGAGTTCTTTGAGGGGAAGGGCAAGTCTTAGTTGATTTTATATCTGCAACACCAAACCCAGTGCCAAGAACACAATGGGTCTTCGAAAGATTTGGAGCAAAGTCGCTGAATTCATCCAGGGAGCCAAGACTGCAACAAAGAATAAAATGGAATCAACATAGGCACCACCCTGAAGGGGCCTCTTTTTTATTTCTCCAGGAGTAAGAGGTGGGAGAGTATGTTCATGGCAACATTATTCACAGTAGGAAAAGATGGTTGCAACCCAGTGTCCACCAACAGATAAATGGATGAACAAAATGTGGTCATGTATGCGCAATGGAACATTGAAAAGCAAGGAGCTTTGAAGACATTGTGCTAAGTACCACAAGCCATTTGCAAAAGGACAAATTTTGTATAATTTCACTTATATGCAATATCTACAGTAGACAAATTCACAAGACAGAAAGTAGAAAAGTGGTTGCCAGGGGCTGAGAGAAGAGCAGAATGGGGAGTTCCTCCCACAGAGAGTCACCCTGGGTTCCTCCAGATATGGGGAGAATTCCCCTTGCCCAAGGCTCTGTCACACTTTATCCCTGGGTCTGAAGCCCGTGCTTCCCAAATCCCACGAGATCCCAGCACAAATGAAATGGTCCCTTCACCTTAAACTGACAGCTCTCATTCCAGAGGCTTCAGAACGGGCCCATGGGGCCACCCTGGGGACAAACACCATCCATCTCTCTTCTCCACAGGGCTGGGACTCGCCTTGGCCACACATTTTAAGGCGATGCTGAAAAACTCAGTCATCAAGATAAATAATAGTTTAAGGCAATTTTTTTTAAAAATTAAAATTAATGCAAAGAATACTAAGATAAACAAAATATCAAAACTTCAAAGACAGGATCAGTATTAGTGATTTGTCCTTTTGCCTCAGGCTTCGAGACGGCTTGGCATGACAATGATGCCAATCTTGTCAGTATTTGAAATTTTGATGTTTTGCTTATCATGATTTTTTGCATTGATTTTTGTTTTTCAAATATCGCATTACAATATAGTTTATCTGGATTACTGCCGAGTTCTTGCCACCTCTTTAAATGTTGTGCCTGAAGTGAGTGCCTCACTTGCCTCACCTTAAACCTGGCCTCACTTCTCCATTTCATTCTCTCTCCCCTTGGCAGGCAGGACCCCAAACCTCTTCCTCTCAAAAACCGTCAGCAACTCTACCCAACAGATAACAAGGGGCCCACCAGTCCATCAGAGAGAATGTGGCCTGAATCATTCCAGGATGATCCCTTTGGGGAGTGGGGACATCTGTCATGGACTGAATGTTGTGTCTCTTCAAAAGTCACATGTGGAAATCCTAACCACCAATGTGAGGGTACTAGGAGGTGGTGGCCTTAGGAGGTGATTAGGTCACGAGGGTGGGGCCTTCGTGAATGGGATTAGTGCCCTTATAAGGAGAGGCACACGCTCGCTCTCTCTTTGCTCTCCGCCATGTGAGGAGACAAGAAGGGAACCATTTGCAACCCAGAAGAGTGTCCTACCAGAATGAGACCATGCTGACACCCAATCTTGGACTTCCAGCCTCCAGAACTGTCAGCACTAAATCTCTATTGTTAAGCCACCTTTTCTATGGAACTAGGTTACAGTAGCCCCATCTGACAAACAGTGTCTCTCTGCCTGCTCCTGCCTACTCCCCCCACCCAAGCCTGCAAGCACTTGCAGACAGGCTCTGCGCTTTCTACCTTTGAGTCTGTATCCCAAGCATAGCAGAGAACAAGGCAGGGTCTTGAGCCGTCTCCCTGTGAAAATATACAAATACATTCAATTCCACATTCTGTCTCTCATTTGCCTTAAGTTTCACAGGTTTTTTTGGTTTTTTTTTGCTATTTTTTCCTCCCAATTCAGGCTTCTTGGAGAAGTTAAGCTGCTTTTTAATCAAATGCATTTCCCTTGCAACCTGTTCCTTATGTCTTCTCTATGGAGCAGGTCACAGACTCTTGCCTGTAATTACCCCCTATTTTCAGCTTTGCCTTCTAAGCCTTCACTGTGGAGTTCATCCCCTGTGGGTAATTTTCAGCTGTTTTGTGAGCTCAAACCAATTCCCATCCCCTACCCCCCAACAACCTCTCATAGACACTTCACCATTCACTACTTTATTTCCTTAATTGGATTTTAATTTGTCTCACTAAACTCAGATCTACTTGAAAATTTCTCATCCCATGTTGAAATTGCAAATTGAAATGACACACACCTTGCAGAAGGAAGAAGAAATAGGATGTAGGCCAGAAAAATTACAAAGGGTAGAAACAGAGCCAAAAGAGGGTCAGAGAGGACCCCTAGTTTGATTTTGTAATATTCTTACACTAGAAAAATGTTCCAGGCCTGGCATGGTGGCTCACGCCTGTAATCCTAGCACTCTAGGAGGCCAAGGCAGGAGGATCACTTGAGGTCAGGAATTTGAGACCAGCCTGAGCAAGAGCAAGACCCTGTCTCTACTAAAAATAGAAAAATTATCTGGGCTTGGTGGCATGTACCTGTAAGTACCAACTACTCGGGAGGCTGAAGCAGGAGGATGGCTCGAGCCCAGGAGTTTGAGGTTGCTATGAGCTAGGCTGATGCCACGGCACTCTAGCCCAGGCGACAGAGCAAGACTTTGTCTCAAAAATAAAAAAAAAAATTCCAGAAAGCCGGCTTTCCCCACTGATAACCAAAGTGGTCTCTGGGTTTGCCTTGGCCAGCCAAGGCAATAATTAAACAATATCCCCATTAAACATTGTCATGATAAGAAAATACCTTCTCTTACAAAATAATCTTGATCACCAGAAACCACCACCACCACCCTGGGAAGTGAACATCAACCAGGATCAGCTTTCTCCAAAGGCAAGCACTGAGGCACAAGTCCTCCTGTAGCAACATGGTCCACACAGCATATTATGGGGTTGACAGAGAACGCTCACCAGAAGCAGACACTGAGATGTATTTTGGGGTAAAAGTTGTTTATTAGGGACCAGCACCTGAGAAGGGAGGGAAGAGGAAGCAGGACTGGGCAGAGGAAGTAATCAAACTGCATTGCAGGTGGGGAGCAAGTAGTCTCTTTGGAGTGTCCATGTCAGGCCGAAATGTCCAGGCACCTGTCTCAGTCACCAGAGGGCAACTGCCCCAGACAAGATAACTCTTCTGCAGGAGCAGATCCTGAAGGAGCTGACAGCTGCAGGCAAGTCCTTCCTTAAAGGGGGATCTGGGTGGTGCATCTTCGTGTCCACCAACACAGTGGAATTAACAGACATCTGTTTTAACAATGAATGAGTTAGGTTTGGTATGGTTCAGGGTCAAATAGAAGTGACTAGGGCTTTAAACTCCCAGGGCATCTGTTCCTGTCATGGAGGTCTATTATAGGGTCTTTTATGGAGGTGTACAGAGTCAGAGACTATGAAAGTGAGAGATGAGCTTCTGAGAGTGTAGGTGATCAGGATGAAGGACAGGGAACATCCAATTTGAGAAAGCCGATTCCTTGAACAGTACTGAACTATCTTGCCCAAACAGATCTGGCCAGAAACTCATCATCTGGACCTCAGAAAACTAAATTCACGATTGCTGCTGTTATGGTCAGATCATGATTTCCCCACGGCTCAGTCAAGTCCAGATCCAAAACACGTTTGAGGATGTCCTCAATATGAACAGTGGGGTCCCAGTGCCCAAAGGCCATGTTGGTTCCTGTCCGTCAGCTATCGAAAACCCAGGGACATGTTCCAAATGGCATCACTGGGCATTAGAAGGTCAAATCATCTTAAGGCTGTCCTTTATTAATGTCTCTCTCCAAACCAGATTACATCGTAGAAGCCCTAACAGTACTACTCCAGCCTGGACATCAGGGAATGACTGGAGTGAAAGCTCTCTAGAATGGCAACAACATTAAGGTATCAGGAGTCCTAGCACAGATGGTGCCTCTTATTTTCTCTTTTCTATTGAGAGCCAATACCTCCCAGTATTCCAGATTCTGGTGTGTAGCAGTGGTAGCTGGAGCATGATGCGGTAGGATAGGTAACCGTCACTGGCAACCCTAATCTTCAAACATATAAAGGGCTTCTCAGAGACAGAAAGGACATGAGTCTTACACTAGGAACTGCTCACAACCAGGGGAAGTATACGTGTAAATGCTGTAGAGGTGTCTCCGCCACTCACTCTGTTAGCCCTTGTCTTGGTAACGCTCCCCTTCCCCAACCAACACAACCATCACCCATCAGAAAGGCCATAGACTGAGTCACTGAGCCTCCTGGATCCGAAGTCCAGTCCGTTGTTCACCTGCAGGGGAGCAGGTTTGAGTTGAGAGGACACTGGTCCTCTTGGACCAGGATTGGATTCACAAAACCATCTAACTTGTGAGTATAACAGAACCACCTCATGGACATTTTGCAACGTTACCTTTTGAAAAACTTCCAAACTGTAATCCAAAAAACACACACACACTGAAAAATAACTTAAGTCTTTACTTTGCTCATCACTATTCTCTCACTGCCACCCTCTCTCAGTAAATCAATAACTTCTCTTTAGCCTCCTCTGATCCTCCCCATCCTTTATCCTAATCAGCACAACAAAGACCAGGAGCTCAGCAGGTGATTTGGGGATCCTTTCAGAAAGCCCTGGGGAGATCAAGGCTGTGAACACCTAGACACTGTATTATTTTTGTCTCTGTCAGGTACATGATGCTTCTGAATCCATTTCAAGATGAATCTCTGGGAGGTACCTTAGCTCAAGTGGACAAAATAACAGCCCCTCCCTTCCTCCGAGACACATACACACAGACATGTACCAGATTGGAGCCTAGGACGGAGCTGATATATGGCACGAGGTCCAGCTGCCCAGTGGGGAGCAGTGTGTGCAGGGGTTCCCCCTCCATCCTGGCTCATGGAAACATATGACCAGGTGCCAAGTCCTAGCTCCATCCTGATTCAATCTCAGCACATCTTTAAGAACAGATTTTCTCAATTAATTTATATAACCTGGCATCTGTACCCTCCCTGCCCCCGGGTTAGTGTTTCCAAACTTCCCTGATGATAAGCATCACTTGAATGCTTGTTATAACTATGAATCCGGCCCCATCCCAGAGCCACCACAGTCCAGAATCACCCATGCAAGGGCCTGGGGAGCTATACAATCAACAACCACCCCAGTGGGGTCCTAACATCAGGAAAACTGAGAAATATGATGCCTGGACCCTACCCTCAGAAATTCTGGGGCAGAGTTTCTCAAAGTTGGTATTATCAACATTTTGGACTGGATAACTTTGTGAGGAGCTGGAGGAAGCTTACCAGCAACCCCGGCTTCAACCCACTAGATGCCAGTAGCACCTGCAACCTGCTTGTAACAACCACAGCTGTTTCCAGACATTGGCAAATGTTAAGCAAGTGCAGGGAAAAAAAATCAACATAGTTGAAACCCACTGGTCTAGGGTGTGGCCTGAGCACTTTGGTTTTTTTAAAGCTCTCCAGACAATTTAATGTGCAGCCGAGGTTCTTCAGACCAGCACTTCTCAAACGTCACAATGCATGAAAATCACCTTTGGATTTTGTAATGCAGATTATGATTCTGTAGATCTGGGTGGGGCCTGAGGGTCTGCATTACCCACAAGCTTCGGGAAATACAAGAGTGTGAAATGCCTAAAATCTTACAATAAAACCAAGCAGCAAAAACCAGGAAGAGTTAAAAATTCTTAGTAAACTAGCACAAAAAAGGTGCTTCCTTAACATAATAAACCAAGAGCACCTAACATCATTCTTACCAATGAAATACTAATGGCATTCCCATTGAAGTGAGGAATGAAATAAGGATGTCCGCTATTACCACCATTATTTATCTTTACTATTTATTGTTATTATTTGGGTAATCCTAGCCAGTGATTGGGAAAATCAGAAGAAAAAAAAAACCAGTAAAAATATTAAAGGAAAGGAAAAACCTGATTATCTACCTGGAAACTCCCAAAGAATTAACCGAAAACTTTTGCTCTAGTAAGAGTTTAGCAAGCTGGCTAATTACACAATACAAATACAGAAATCAATAGCCAATAGCTTTTTATGCATGCCAAGTCTGCAAAAAATAGCTTAATAATTTACATCCTTTCCCAACCCACTAGAAAAAATAATTCTTGATGGCTTGAAAGCTATGTCCACAATTCTTTAATATTTCCCTCAAGAAGTGAAGTTTAATTCCACTCCCCCTGTCTTCTGGCTTGGGATCGATTAATCCTACCCTCCTTCCCTCTCTCCCTCCCTCTCTCTCTCATCACTTGCTCTGGGGAAAGCTATTAATAGCTACCATATCATGATGACACTTTAGCCTATGTAGATGCCCACATAGCAAGTGTCTTAGTCTATTTTGTGCTGCTACAACAGAACACCACAGATTGATTAATTAATAAAGAAAAGAAATTTATTTCTCATGGTTCTGGTGGCTGGGAGGTACAAGGTCAAGGTGCCGGTAGATTAGGCCTCAGTCTGCTTCCAAGATGGCGCCTTGAATGCTGCATCCTCTGGAGGGAAGGAACATGTGTCCTCATAGGCAGAAGAGCAAAGGAGAGCAAACCCATTCCCCCAAACCCTGTTTGTAGTGGCATCAAAGCATGCACGAGGGCAGAGCCCTCATAACCTAAACACCAGCCATTAGGCCCCACCTCCCAATGCTGTTGTACTGGGAATTAAGCCTCCAACACATGAACGTGGAGGGGACAAAACATTTGAACCACAGCAGCAAGGACCTGAGGCCTGCCAGCAGCCATGTGGGAGAGCTTGGAAGTAGCTTCTCCCCACCAATTGAGTCTCGAGATGACTTTAGCCCTGGTCAGAGCCTGACTGCAGCCTCATGAGAGGGTGTGCACCAGAACCATGCAGCTAAGCTGCTCCCAGATTGCTGTCTCAGAGAAAGTGTGAGATAATAACCAATGTTTTAAGGCACTAAGGTCGGGGTCATTTGTCATGCAGCAATAGACAGCTAACATAGGATAGTTTTTTGCTCCAGTGACCAAGGGTCTCAGCTTGGATGGTGCTGATCAGAGTAATGGATAGACAGGCAGAATTGGAATAAAACTAGAAATACTATTTTGGGTGACATGCAGAAGGGCCTGGAGGTACCCAAGGAAGAGCAGAATAGATCTGGAAGAGACGACTAGGGAGAGAGGGGGGATGCACAGCTGGCAGTACAGGTGCCCAATGAAGACGCGTTTAGTCTGCTCTGCTGCAAGCCGTGCAATGTAATGGTCCCCTTCCACCATTTTGTGAGCCTTCAGGAAAGATTTTAATTGTTTTTCAATGCTTTTGAATATCAGCCTTGTGCTCTACTAAATGCAGCACTACTGAAATCTGCCCTGTTGCAGTTCAGCTTTCTTTGCATATCAACCATGTCAATAATAACCAGTTAGAAATGTAATGGGATAATGGAGTAAACATTCCTTTTATAATATTAACCAAAAATTACAAAATGTCTAGCAATACAGCAAACGTGCAGGATTTATATGACAAAAGAGATAAATTGTTACTACAGTACAGGACATACAAACAGATCTAAATAAAAGACAGTCCATTATTCATTTAGTCAACAAACCCTTGGTTGAAAAATCTAGGTCTCAGGGGAAATAAAAATGTTCATATGGTTTAAATATGAATACGTGTTGTAAAACATAAAGAGCAAACATTGTAGGAGCTATCTCCTTCCAAAACAAGCCACACATGTTAGCATTAGAACTCTTCTTTGGGAGGAAACTCTTCTTGAAAAACTTTTTTGAAGAAACACTGACACAGCATCACAGTGCTCTGACGCAGGTGATGGTCAAATGTTATGTCATGGGCACAGCAGTTAACATTTTGAATGGTTTTTTTCTGAATTTAAAGGTAATATCTTTTCTTTCGATCTCTCATTTCACAAAATCAGCAAAAAAAAAATGCATTTGTAGAAATTGTCACAATACTAAAGGTAAATTTTCCAGGACCTCATATAGTGTCTGTATATCGAGAATTAGAGTGTAATCTCTCTCGCTCTGAGCCACCCCACTGATCAGTTCACGTGGCCTACTGAGAGAAGCAATGATCATTAGCATATCCACTTCAAGTCTTTTTGAAAAATTTTAAATTTTATGTTATACAAATATGAAATTAAGTAACTCAAAACTGAAGTAGGCAAAAATCATTGTAATCACGCACACATGCCCATGGAGCTCTCCTATGGCAGTGGGTACTGTTATTACTCCCATTTTACAAACAAGGAAACCAAGGCCAAGGGTGCTGTTGAATACATTGCCAATACGTGGCAGGGCTGAGACTCAAAGCCCAGCAGGCTGGCTCCTACCTTCTTAGCCACTTCATAATCTCAGTGTCCAACAGTACAGAATTGCAGCCATGAAAAATAATATATAAGAGCAATTTGAAAACTGGCTTTCAGAAGCAACAAGGAGGTGGTCTGGCATGACTTACTCCACCCAACCTTTATTCAGAGAAGCTCTGCTTTCCACTTTGTATATTGGGATTCCACAAAGTTCACTTTTAAGAATGATTAGCATGATTGTATCGAAGAGGGAGAGGTTAACACCAGAGTTATAGAAGAATATCTAATGACATAAGGAAATGTGGAAGAAAAGAACCATTTTCTGAACAGTACATATAGCAGGACTCCAATTTGTAAAAAAGACATATATATGGCTGAAAAAACACATCAAACAGTAACAATGGTTATATCAAGATTGTGGAAATAGAGATTTTTTTCTTTGACTTAGTATATTCTTAATTTTCAACAATGAATATCTTTAATTTTAAAAAATTTAAAGCACATAAAAATGCTCAACATTATTAGCCATTAGGGAAATTCAAATTAAAACCACAATGAGATACATTTCAGACCCACTAATGACTATAATAAAAAAGACAGGCAATAATAGATGTTGGTGAGGATGTGGATAACCAGAAATAAAGCCTCATGCATTGCTGGTGGGAATATAAAGACATATCTACTTTGGAAAACAGGTCAGCAATTTCTTAAAGCAAAACCTGGGGGCCGGGCGTGGTGGCTCACACCTTTAATCCTAGCACACTGGGAGGCTGAGGTCAAGAGTTTGAGACCAGCCTGAGCAAGAGCAAAACCTCATCTCAACCAAAAATAGAAAAAATTAGACAGGCATGGTGATGCAGGCCTGTAGTCCCAGCTACTCACGCGGGAGGCTGAGGCAGGAGGATCGCTTGAGCCCAGGAGTTGGAGGTTGCAGTGAGCTATGATGATGCCACTGCACCTGCTCAGGGTGACAGAGCAAAACTGTCACCAAAAAAAAAAAAAAAAAAGCAAAACATGAATTTTCCATATGATCCAGCAATTCCACTTTTAGGTATCTACCTAAGAAAAATGAAAACATGTGCACACAGACTTGCACACGAGTGTTCTTAGCACCATCATTCATAATTTCAAAAAATTGGAAACAATCCAATGTCCACCAACTGGTGAATGAATAGGTAAATCGTAATCTATGTATGTAATGCAAACTATTCAGCAATAAAAAGGAATGTGCTACTTATACATGTTACAACAGGGAAAAACCTCAAAAACTTTGTGCTCATTAAAAGAAGCCGGGGATAAGAGACCACATATTGTATGATTCCATGTATATGAAATAGCCAGAAACAGCAAGGCTACGGAGATAGAGTGTAGATTACTGCTTACCTGGGGCAAGGATGGAGAAGAGGGAAAGGAATATTCACAGTAAATATGCATGAGGGATCTTACTGAGATGATGAGAATATTCTAATCTGATTTATGGTGATGGATGGACAACTTGGTAAATTTAATAAAAAAAATTGAATTGTACACTTCAAAAGAGTGATATATGATATGCAAAATATGCCTCGATAAAGTCATTTTTAAACAATTAAAACAAAACATTTGGAGGACATCCCGAGGGCCTCAAACCCACAGGAGCCAAAGACAGTTTGCAAACCCCAAAATTAAGAGGGACAGACATCCAAATGAGTGCCAGTGAGAGGAAAAATGAAAGATGAAAGGGACTATTCTAAATGGTGCTTTTCAAACTTTTCTCAGAAAGAGTCCCACTGGTGGGAACGTGAATCCTTGTATCCCCTCTGCAGGGAAATTTATCAATGAACATGCTGTATGGTGGAAGTGTTTATGGCTACTTTAACTCCCCGTTCCACTTCGAGCAACGTATGCCATGGAGTATGTTGGGCAAACGCTCAGAAATGCACGGACAGGGATGTTCATTGCGGCATTGTTTAGAAGAGCAAAATATTGGCAACGCCTAGGAAGTGCAGATTGGTTTTAAAACTTATGATGCATTTATACAATGGGACATTATTCAGTCATTTTTAAAAGTTCATCACTTGGAATGATATTTATTGAAATGAAAAGATGTCCATAAAACATTATGGAAGAAAAATGCAAAAAGAAAATATAAAACATACAGAAGATATCTGGAAGGTTATATGTCAAAATATTAACAGCAATTTTCTTTGGTGGATCGGATTGTGGATGCTTTGATTTCTTTCTTCTTTATAACAGCCTATATTTCTATATACAGAAAAGGCATTAAGGTATTTTGATTCAAGCAGGGCCTTTGAAGCAAAGTCTCAGTTTCATCCCCTACAATAGCTCATGTCTTGGACATTATGTAACTTTTCCAAGCCACACTTTACTCATCTGTGAAATGGGCCTAATAACAGTTCCTCCCTTCTAGCATTGCTTATGCATGTGACGTGCTTGGCCCAGTGTCTGGCACAGAGTTAGAGCTCAAATCATTATCAATTCTGATTATTTTTCAATAACTTTCAGAATGCATAATTTTTAGAAAACATAATGAAATTCTTTTTTCTAATTTTTTTTTTTTTAAATAACAGTAACTTGGCATGGCCAACATATGAAAAAATGCTCAAACATCTCTAATCATCAGGGAAATGTAAATCAAAACCACAATGAGATATCACTTATCTCCAGTGAGAATGGCTTTTATCAAAAAGTTCCAAAACAACAAATGCTGGTGTGGATGCAGAGAGATAGAAACAGTCATACATAGTTTGTGGGACTGCACACTAGTACAACCTCTATGGAAAGCAGTATAGATACCTCAAAGAACTAGAACTATTAATACCATTTGATCCAACAATTCCACTACTGCGTATTTACCCAAAGGAAAAAAAGACATTTGCACTTGAATGTTTGTAGCAGCACAATTCACAATTGCAAAGATGCGGAAACAACCCAAGCGCCCATCAATACATGAGTGGATTAATAAAATGTGGTATATGTATACCATGGAGTACTAATCAGCCATAAAAAAAAAATGGTAAACTCATACCTCTTGTATTAACCTGGATGGAACTGGAGACCATTCTTCTAAGAGAAGTATCACAAGAATGGGGAAAAAAAACGTCAGGGAAATCCGAGGCAGGCCGCCAAAGATGTCAGGGTAGCAATCTGCCCTTGCTTCTCAGTGTGCTCTTGGCCAAGGAATGACCAGAAACACCAAAGTGTCAAGTCCAGACTATTATCCTGGTCCTCTGACTCCTTGCTTAGAAAAAATCACCAGCACAGCAGGAAGCAGTTTCACTCGAGCAGCTCTTTATGGTAGAACAAAATGGGTCTGTCTCTGCGAGGGGAGACAGACAGACCAACTCACCCATTCTCTCACTCTGAGTCACTCTCTGTTCTCGGATTGTTTCCTTTTATTAGCCCAGTCTGGGGCAGCGTTCTCGGGAGACATGGGATGTTAGCAAATGATCAACAGGTGTCCTCAAAATTCCACCTGTGTATATGAGCTCCCTCTCCGAAAGCCCGTGGGGCGGAGATGGGCGGGGGACCAAAATGTAATTCAAGCTAATGGCATAATAATTACCCTTAGGTTACTCTACTCCAGGTCACTTTCTAAATCCTATCATTCCTGAGCTGGAGAATTCCAAGATTGATAAAGCATTCCCTCCTTCCCCAGGTGTAGCAGTTATTCAGGATAGGATGAAGGGCAGGGCAACACGAAAATGGAGTGCCGGCCCTTAGCCTTCTTCCCAGCTGGAGCAATTGCTTGAAACAGCACCCTTGTCCTGAGAAGAGCCAGAGATCCTAACTATGAACCTAACACAAGCACCACATGTACTCACCGGTCATTGGAACTAATCAATCAACATTTATGTGCACATATGGAAATAACATTCATCAGAAATCAGCAGGAGGGAGGAAGAGGAGGGGTGGGTAAATCCACACCTAAAGGGGTACAATGCACACTATCTAGGGGATGGACACACTTATAACTTTGACTCAAACAGTACAAAACCAATTTACGTAACCAAAACCTTTGTAGCCCGTAATATTCTGAAATAAAATTATTAAAAAGCACCAGGAAAAAATAAATAATAGCTAAAATTAAAAAAGAAAACCGGGCAATGCCAATTGCTGGATGTGAAGGAACAGGGACTCCCATTCATTGCTGGTGGGAAGGGAAAATGGGCAGTCACTCTGGAAGATAGTTGGGCAGTTTCTTACAAAGGTAAACGTGGTCTTACTACACAATCCAGCAATCACACTCCTTGGCATTTACTCGACGGATTTGAAAACTTCAGTCCATACAAAAAAAAACTGACCGAGAATGGCCCGAACATTCCCCTCAGCTTGACCAAACTTTAGACAGGTTTATTCCTCACTGTAAGCCTCTAACCTTCCTTTTCTTAGATCATTTATTAACACTTTAGAAAACTTGCTATTGTAGATTCTTTCTCTACCCCTTTGTGACGTAAATATTCTCCAAGCCTCCCGCCAGTTTTATAATCCAAAAATATCTCAAGTCATCCCAAACAGCGCCCCTGTTTCCCAGTCGCTGAGGAAGGAGTCTGACTTCTACAGGGCTGATGAGCAAACTCAGGTGCCCTAATCCCATTGGCCAACCTTCACCCTAACGTCCTTCAGTACTTTTTTACTAGCTCTCTCCCCAGCGCTTAAAACCTCCCCCACCCTTTGTTTCAGCACAACTGATTTCAATCTCTCCCCTGTTTCAACAGTCTTCAGTAAAGTCCTCCTGGCCTGTTCAATTTGCCCAGCGCAGTTATTCTTTGACAAAACCTACAAAGAAATATTTATAGCAGCTTTATTCGTAATCATCAATAATTGGAAGCAACCAAGATGGTTGTCCCACAACAGGGGAGGCTTAAACAAACCGTGGTACATCTATCCAATGGAATAATATTCAGTGATAAAAAGGAATGATCTATCAAATTATTCAAAGTGATAAATGAATCTTTAATGAATGTTGCTAAGAGAAAGGTGCCTGTCTGAAAAGATTTCATTTATATGACATTCTCAAAAAGCAGAACTATTAAGTTGGTAAACAAATCGGGGGTTAGGAGAGGAGAGGGTTTTTTTTTTTTTTGTGGTGGTGAAACTATTCTATATGATAATGTAATGGTGGATACATGCAGTATGCATTTGTCAAAATCCCTAGAGCTTTACATCACAGAGTACATCTTAATAGACACACATTTTTTAAAAAATTCATTGTAGTGCTCAGGAGATCCCAGGATGGAATGCAGACTGTAACAAAAGAATCTGACTGTATCATAAATATATAAAATAACTTTCTGAAGGGGGTCAGGGTGGGGGAGAATGTGCTGACCTATGTAACTTTGGTGCTATGGTTTGAATGTCCCCTCCAAAATGCATGTTGAAATTTAATTGCCATTGTGATGGTACTAAGAGGTGGGAACTTCAAGAGGGGATTAGAATATGAGGACTTCACCCTCATGAACTGATGAATGCCATCATCATGGGAAGGGGTTAGTTATCACAGCAGTTCAGCCCCCTTTTTTCTCTGTGTCTGGCATGCTCTCACCCTTTCTGGCCCTGCTCACCATGTGACACCGTCCACCATGTTATGATGTAGCAAAAAGGCCCTCGCCAGATGTGGCCCCTCAATCTTGGACTTCCCAGCCTCCAGAACTGTAAGCCAAATAAACTTTTCTTTGTAAAACCCCCAGTCTATGGTATTCTGTTATAGCAGCAAAAGAATGGACTAAGACATTTGGAAATGAGTGCTATCGGCAAGACTAAAGGCAAAAGAATTGTATATAAACATGTACTCTAACAAAAGTTATGTCCCACAGAAGCACAAGTTAACAATTCTGAAACCACTATACACAAATACCAGAATTGAGCAATTAAGAGAACACATGGCAGGTGGAGGAAGCTGGGTTCTCACTGTTATAGTGAGAGGTGTCAGATAAGCAAGAGAGACAGCTAGAATGATCCATGGGATACTACATGACGGAAATCAGTATGAACTCATATTTTTTTATTGTGTAATTCCCTTTATATGAAATATTCAGAATAGGCAAATTCATGGAGACAGAAAGCAGACTGGTGGTTGCCAGGGGCTGGAGGGAAAAGGGAATAGAGAGTGAGTGCTGATGGGTGTGGGGTTTCATCTTGGGGTGATGAAATGTTCTGGAACTAGATAGTGGGGATGATCACAGACCATTGTGAATACACTAAGTGCTGCTAGATTATACACTTTAAAGTGGTTTAAATGATAAATTTTATGCTATGTATATTTTACCACAATAAAAAAATAAGGAAATTTGTTCTTGGGGCGTAGAGGGTGTATAGACCTAGTTAGTTTTGCCTGTATTCTACCACTTACCAGCTATGTGGCCTTGGGCAAATCACTGAGACTCTCATGATCTCATACTTGGTTCGATATACATACAGATGGACTCAACAGTATTTACAGATACATGTACATACACAGGTTAGTGTACAAGCATATACTTCCTTACTTTGTCAGATCAGAGGGTCTAGAAGCAACAACATTCCAGGATCAATGACCATATCTAGCACTCAAATCTTGGTTTTTAACACATTCTCTAATAAAAGGAACCAGGGCTCCTTGTAGAAATGGCCGACTCTAGGAGTGGGGCAGAGAATTTACAAGATGAACCTGGAGTAGCCGATAGTGCAAGAAAGCAAGGAAGTGTCAAAAAAATGTTTTAAAACCACAATGATGAGGATATGTCAAAGGGACACAGGAGCCAGATGAAAGTGTTCCCAATGGCCAAAGGTGGAACAATTTGTACAACAAAAGAGTATTCAATTACATAACCCAAAGTGTAAAATAATTATCCATGAGTCCATATGGATATAAATAAAAAATTGAATAAATGAATTAATTGGGAAGAATAGACAAATATCCTGTATAGAAGAATTCCAGATAATTTATGTACCAAATACTCCACCCTAAAGTAAATGAAGCATAACTCTCCACTCCTCAAGTGCAGGCTGCATATAGTGACTTTCTTGCAAAAAGGACAATATGGAAATGGAGGGGAGTAAATTTACAGTGGAAAAATCTGATAAACACTACCTCAAGGCAGGAGATCAAGGTCAACATCAACGAGTGATAAGTCAAGTTGATAGTGTGTCCCCTTGATATGACGTGATGAGAACGACACTTGGCCTTTGTGGGTTCCCTTTCAAAAACTCATAACCCCAGTCTAATCATGAGAAAAATGTCAGACAAATCCCAACTGGGAAACATTCTACAAAATGTCTGAACTTATCATGCCTGTAATCCTAGCACACTCTGGAGGCCGAGGGAGGAGGATCGCTTTAGGCCAGAAGTTCAAGACCAGCCTGAGCAATCTAACGAGAACACATCTCTACAAAAAATAGAAAAATTAGCCAGGTGTGGTGGTGCACTTATAGTCCTAGCTATTGGGGAGGCAGGAGACTTGCTTGAGCCCAGGAGTTTGAGGTTGCTGTGAGCTATGATGACACCACTGCACTCTAGCCCGGGTGACAGAGTGAGACCCTGTTTCAAAAAAAAGGAAAACCTGAGAAACTACAGCCAAGAAGAGCCTAAAGAGATGTGACAATTAAAGGTAATGTGATATCCTGGATGGGATCCTGGAATAGAAAAAGGAAAATAAGTAAAAACTAAGGAAATCTGAATAAAGTATGTACTTTAATTTTAAAAAGTGAATACCTACATACCTGCTACATGCTTTTTTCACTCTTTGCCTCAAAGTTGCTTCCTAATCTCCCCACCAGATCACAAGTTCCCTGAGGCCAAGGACAGTGTCTGCCTTGTTCACTATTGCACCGGCACCTGGCACAATGATGCCTGGCGCATAGTAGGGGCTCAAGAAACATTTAGCGAATACAAATGAATTATAAAAATCATTTATTCTTTGCCCTCCAGCTAATATCCAGCCTCTCCTCCCTTGCTCAGCCAAACTTCTCAAAAGTGTAATTTACAGTTGCTCTTTATACTTTCCCTCTTTTCGTTCTCTTTTCAAGCCACTAACTTTGGGCTTCTACCTCCTATCGCCACTCTTTTGAAATCGCTCCTCCTGGATCACCAATGACCTCTGGATTGCCAAAATCAATGGACTTTTGGAAGATCCCCTTTATCTGTGGTCCTGGGCCCTGAACTATCTCTTGATAATATATTAATATTAATAATTATCCCTTTACATGTCTGTCTCTTCCACCAGACTGAGATTACTTTGAGGACAGAATTGTGTCAACTTTTATTCATCTTTGTCTCCTCAGCACCTGAAATATTTCTCAGAACTTAGTAGGTGTTCAATAAGTTCTTGCTTTTTGTTAAAGGTTGTAGGGTTGACAGGAAAATGGAATTATGTGTGAGGAACAGCTGTAAGAATGTGTTTCCAAAACAAGAAGGAAAAAGGCACATTTGGGTTGAAGCTTCCCTTCTAATGGGCGTTGCTTCAGTGTGACAGTTTAAAGGAGCTTTGCTCAGCCCAAAAAAAAAATTGGAAGATAATTCTCTTGGACCTCTCACTCATGATGCTTCAGCAGGTCTGAAACATCACCACAAACTCACAAGCCCACTTTGAGCAGATAAATCTTGTGTTCTCTGATTCACTGCTGATGGACAGATGTGTACTCACAGGTACAAACACCTCTACTCACCCCATCCCTAAGTGGGGGCTGCCCAACCATCAGCAGTGTAGACAGCAGTCTCTGCATTGTGATTTCAGGGACACTGGGAGTGTCTTCTTGCCTGAATAATGCTTCCTTTACCTACTGGCTAACGCCTGACCTCAGGCAATCGTTCACTCACCCAGCCTAAGGTTTTCAGTCTTTTTTTTTTTTTTTGGTCTTTTGAAAAACGCATATTCAGCAGAAAGCAGCAAGGCTGTCAGCAGTGACCTAGCCTTTGTCCCAATGAAGATGAGGTCCAGCCCCTTCCCTGAAAGAAGGTGTTGATGGAGTAGAACAGTAGAGTGTCTGCAGGAAGGAGGGAGAGGAGCCCACCAGGTGTGACAAGGCTGGAGGAAGGTGAAGGTGCCACCAGGAACGTCCACTTCACAGGTTTGCCTAGACTCAGCCTCACAAGGAGCTCTGCTTTGTGAGGGCTCATTTACTTCTTGAATTGTTGCAGAAAAAATATGGGCAAGATAGAGGCTGAGAGATGAAAGAGAATTTTCAAGTAGGGAAAAGTAGACACTCTGCACGAAAAATACTAGTTTTAGTCTTGCCTAGGGTCGCCTAGGGTCTCCGTTGGCCACTGAACTATAGATGCAATTCAAGCATACGTTTTTCTAATGGCTGTAAAGTTTCTTCAGTACAGAATTCAGATTCGTTAGCATAGAGCACTCCAGACTCCAATATACATATCCAGTCTCGTGTGACATTTCCCAAATGGTCACTACATTCTTCAATCACAAGCCTTCCTATTGAACCCAGGACCCTGTAAGGATTTTTACATTTCCACGCTTTCTCCCTATGATATTGTGACTTAAGATATATATATTTGGTTTTCATCCCTGTTTCCTAGCACAGAAGCCCTAAAACCCTTGTAGATGGGACTGCTAGAAGAATCTCTTTTTCTTTGACTCTAGTTCCTGACACAGAGCTCCTAAATCCCTTCAAATTTCCTGGGTAGTAAGAGCCTCTTTTGTTCTAATGAGGTAACTCTGTGTGGGCTCCTGGTGAACCTCAGGATGGGGGCTGGTTGCCAGGGGAACCAGTCATGTGACCAGAGGGTTGGCACTTTCAGCCCACACCTGACCTTCAGGGAGGAAAGAGTGGTAAAGGTTGAGTTGATCACCAGTAGCCAATGATCCAATCCATTTTGCCTATGTAATGAAGCCTCCATAAAAACCGAAAAGGACTAGGTTCAGGAAGCTTCTGGAAGTTCCTGGAGGGGGCACACCCAGAGAGGGCATGGAAGCCGCCCACCCTGCCCACTTGTCTTGCCCTGTGTGTCTCTGTCACCTGGCTGTGCATCTGTATCCTCTGTAATATCCTTCGCAATAGATGAGTAAGCATAAGGAAGGTGTCTCCCTGAGGTTTGTGAGCTGCCCTAGCAAATTAATCGAACCCAATGAGGATTCATGGTTCATGGTAACCACAGTTTATAGCCTGTGCTGGCATCTGAAGGTGGCAGCTGGGGGGGGGGGGGAGGCGGAATCACATGGGACAGAGACCTGAACCTGTGGGATCTGACGCTGTCTCCAAGTAGACAGCGTCAGAACTGAATTGAATCGGAGGACAATCAGCTGTTGTCTACTAAAGAATGACTTACTTGGTGTGCAGGGAAAATTCCCCCATGAGGTGGGGTCGGAAGGGTTGTGCTGAGTAGTAGCTGAGAGAGAGGAGGAAGAAACACATAGTTTTTCTTATCTCTATTGCCCTCGGTCTGAAGTATCCCCTCTCCTTTACCTTCAGGGCGTAGCAGGTCATAGGCTCCATCCAGAGCCCAGCTTGGTGAACCCTTCCTTTGCGTCTCCTTGTGGGGCTCCTCCCCGCTTTCCCTGTTTCCTGCCACACAGCAGTTGCACTTCATCGTGGTGTTGGAGACGTAAACTGCAATTTACTCCCCCTCCTGCCCTTGGGGCTCTAACTGATGCGGAATAGATGAGACTCAGAATCTCATCAGCCTCACTGATGATAAAAGTAGATAGAGAACCCATTTGAATGAGGTCCCGAATGTGCTTTCTGCTCCCTGCCTTACAACTGAAGACAGCCAGCCCCTGGGAAAGGGCTGACCTGGTCCCCCTGCCCCCTTCACAGGCTAAGAAGCTGGAAAAGACAGAGCCAAGGCCTGGATGGGGGAGCAAGAGGCAGATCCTGCCTGTATGTGCCCCACCACCCAAAGACTGGGAGTCGAAAGAGCCTGATGGAATCACTCCAGGGTTTCTTGGCTATCACTACACATTAAAATCACCTGAGAGTTTTAAAAAACACCATTGCCCAGGCCTTACCCAAGACCATTTGAGTCTGAATCACTGGAGGTGGGGCCTAGGCATCAATAGTTTTTAAGAGTTCCCCAGGTGATTCTAATGTGCAGCTAGGGTTGGGAACCCCCAAGTTAGTCCAAGAGGCCAGGACACATGAACCGCATCAACAGATAAACCAGGCCAATGAATGTCAATGGCTTCACCCGCTTTACCACTCAGGGTAGCTATGCCCCCCCATTGGAAAGGGGTGAGGAATGAATGGGTGGAAGGAGAAGGAGAAGGCTCTTCCCTGCTGCCTGGGCACTGGTGCTGTCTCTTCTCTTATGGGCTGAGGAAGGAATATGGGAAAAAGACAAATGTTTTTACACATTATTTCATTTGATCTTCACACTTCCTGTGTGGTATACAGGTATGCAGAATACTATCCTTGTCATAGGAGAGGAAATTATTTATACACTGTCATCCTTAGCCTCCTATTTGAATTTTACTTTATTATTTTTCCTGATTATAAAAATATATGTTCACTATGGAAAAGTTATCAAAAACAGAGATACAAAACAGAAAATAAAAATAAATAATTCTTGTCCCCATCACTGCTACCATTTTGTTGTATTTCCTTCCAATTTTGTTTATATTCTGCCTTTCTCATTCAATGATATATCCTTTTATATAAATATTTTTAATGACAACATAATCTTCCATTTTATGGCTGTACCACAACTTATTTAGCCATTCTCCTAACCTTAGATGTTTACGGTATTTCCAAATTTATACCATAGTAAAGAAAGTGGCAGGAAATAAGCATGCAGGTTTCTACATCTCAGATTATTTCCTTAGAATAAATTATTATAAGTGGAACTACTGTGTCAAAGAGTATGAATATTTTTTAAGGATCTGGATACATTTTTTCCAAATTGTTTTTTGGAAAAGTTTTTATCAGTAGAAGCCATAATTATTTATCGAAGCAGCCAAAACACTGGAATTTTCTTTACTAGTGATGACTCAGAGTATTGTCTCACAACGTTTTATATGTAAAAGGGATCTCTGCTGTTCATTCTTCATTGAAGGGATACCTTTTGTTCTTCTGTAAGAAATGACAGAGATATTTCTAAATTCGGTCATCTCCGTAGCAATAGTCATTTGCTCACTTTTCCTTATTCAACAACCAAGTGATTCCACTAGCTCCTGGGTAAAAGATAAATGAGGCGAGAGAAGCTAATCAGTTTACCAATCATGCTTTCCAAGTAATAAAGAGCTTTCATGTACTCTCTCCGGTTCCGCAGAGCTCTATAAAGCAGTCATGACAAGGTTTACTATCCTTTTGCTGCTGGAGAAAAGTGAAGCTCAGAGAGATGGCTTCCCAAGGTCGCAGACTGGTGAGTATTCAATCAAAGACAGTGGCCAGGTGTTCTGGGTCTGTATCTCAGTGCTTTGCCCCTACACCTCAACTGCCTTTTTGTCATGCTCTCTGTAAGATGGAATAGAGACATCATTTCTTATTTAAAAGACTCAGATGTCAGCTGAGATCTGCCTGCCTCTTGAGATCTAGGTGACACCACCTAATCCCTTGTATTAATTTTCTAGGGCTGCCATAGCAAAATACCATAGACTGGGTGGCTTCACCAACAGAAATTTATATCTCACAGTTCTGGAGACTGGATGTACAAGATCAGGTGCCAGCAGAGCTGGTTTCTCCTGAGGCCTCTCTCCTAGACTTGTGGACAACCATCTCACTGTGTCCTCACATGGCCTTTTCTCTGTGCATGGCCTTCCCTAGTGTCTCTTCTTCCTCTTCTTGTAAAGACACCAGGCCTATTGGGTTAGATACCTCCCCCATGACCTCATTTAACCTTAATTATCTCTCCAAAGGCCCTATATCCAAACACAGTCATACTAGGGGTTAGAGCTTCAGTGTACGAATTTGGGAGGGACACTGTCCAGTCCATGACAGTGAGCCAAGACTTATATCCTATAATAACAATACGCACAGGCTCCTCATCCCAGAATCCTGGAGAAATCAGTCAAGACATGATGGTTCCCGACACAAGAAGGCCCAGCCTGCGGTTATACCTTCCTCTCCTAACACTCTCCTCCTCCTCTCTGGCAGGAATGTTCCTCTCCCTAAGGGAGTGCTGTTGCCCTGCTTTAGGAAGTCTTTACCCTACCACTCACTCTCCCTCCGGATAGCTCCCCTCCTGTCAGACCTCCTACAAGACGAAGTGTTGAGAAAAAGGGATCACGTGAAGCCCTTCAAACTTCTGGGCCAAGTATATCTTCCACAGTTATTTAGGAAGAAGCTGAGCCCGCCACGGGGGAAGGGAGAGTGACGGGTGTGTGCGGACAGTGTGTGGTCTCTCCTACATACCCTAAACCATCCTGATTGATCTGATTGCAAGCTCTAGTCAGCAAAACCAAAGCCCTGAAATCACTAAGGCCTTTTACAAGGCCAATTAGCAGCCACCTGGGATGATAATAAGATCACGCCCCCTTTTGTGAAGAAAGGAAACGTTTCTGTTCCGTGTCCCAAAGATCTGAGAGTTGGATTCTTTCCAACCACGTTGAGTAATCTCTCAGAGAGTTATGATGGGTAAGATGTTCTCCAGCTCATTATTTTTCCAGGAACGTTTTAGCATCATAGACATATTTTAGTGTCCTTTATAAGTCTGCATTGCAGGCAGCTGCCTGGCTGGACCGTTCCATAATCTAGCATTGGAGAAGCACATGGGCTTAAAGGTGGGAGAGACACAATCTTTCTTAAAGCTTCTCTCTCTCAATTTGGCTAAAATTCTGTACCTGGGATTAGCTCTACCCGTTTAAAGCTCATCTTACTGGCATAAGGCTGGAGCATAGTCTTCGGAATTCCATCCATCCACCCTCTTTAGGTGAGCCAGCCTCTTTGGAGTGGTGATGCCCAAGTTTCAGGGGCTCTTGTTTCGTGGTTCAGCATATACGTCCCTCTTCATTGTCGCATCTCATCTATAGCTGCAAAATAGACTTACATACAGATTCACCTCTCCCAGTCAAGGAGCTGTATCGGGTATTTTTATACTACTGCTTGGCAAAATGAGGAAAGAAGAATATAGAATATCTTTGAGATTTCTGGCCTGGCTCTCATTACCCAAGATAGGAAAATAGATGAGAGCCCTGGGTTGGGGCAGAGAGAGAGAACATGGTGAGTTCTCTTTGAGGCTATGGTAAATTTGAGGCACGTGTAGGATATCCAAGTAGAGTGTTAGACATTAAAATTCAGAGCTTGACCCTAGAGAAAAACCCACATCAAAATATGGGCAAAAAATATAAACATTCAGTTCACAGAAAAGGATAAATAACAGCTCTTGAATATACAAAAAGGTGCTCAACCTCACTCGTAATATAAGAAATGCAAATTGACTACCTGAATACCATTTCTCACTTACCAAATTGGAAAAAACCCAAACATTTGATAACACATTTTGTTGATAAAGGCTGTGAGGAAACGGGAATTCTCCTACATTGCTGGTGAGGATTTAATTTCATATAATCACTCTGAAGAGCAATTTGGCATTCTAGCAAAATTACAAATATACATATCCTTTATCCCAAAAATTCCACTTTGGGGAATTTATCCTAGGGATATACATGCACACATGTGAAATTATATTTGAACAAAGTTACTCATTACAACATTGTTTGTAATGCAAATGTATTAGGGTTCTCCGGAGAAACAGAACCAACAGGACACACACACACACACACACACACACCCTGTGATTCCATCTCTCTAGAGAACCCCAACTAATACATATGTGTGTGTGTGTGAGGAACGGCTCAAACGATTAAGGAGGCTGAGAAGTCCAGACCCAGGAGAGCTGATGGACTAAGTTCCGTTCAAGTTCAAGTCTGAAGTCAAAAGAAGATTGATATTCCAGCTCAAAGACAGTCCAGTGGAGAAAGAGAATTCTTACTTAGTCTTTTATTCTATTCAGGCCTTCAGTGGATTGTATTTTCTGCTTTATTCAGTCCACTTATTCAACTGTTAATCTCATCCAGGCATACCCAAAAATAATGTTTAACGAAACATCTGGGCAGCCTGTGGCCGAATCAAGTTAACACATAAAATTAACCTTCACAGCAAGTGACTGGAAAAAACTCACATGTCCATCACTAGGAAACTGGTTAAATAAATTATGGGATATCCAGACCATGGAATACTGTGCACTTATAAATTTAAAAAAGGGGCCAGGCATGGTGGCTCATGCCTATAATCCCAGCACTTTGGGAGGCTGAAGCAGGAAGATTGCTTGAGGCCAGGAGTTTGAGACCAGCCTAGACAACATAGCAAGACCTCAGCTCTACAAAAATAAAAAATTAGCCAGGCATGGTGGTAGTCCCAGCTACTCAGGAAGCTGAGGCAGGAGGATCACTTGAGCCCAGGAGCTCAAGGTTGCAGTGAGCTATGATGATGCCACTGTACTCCAGCCAGGTTGACAGAGTGAGACCTTGTCTCAAAAAATTTAAAAAATTTTTTTAATTAAAAAAAATGAAGACATTCTCTGTATACTGTCATGGAAATATCTAAAGTGAAAAAACAAAGTGCAGAATATGTATATTTGAGGCAAAAATGAGAAAAATCACCATTTATATTTGTATTTTCTTGTATATGTGTAAGGAACCTCTGGAAGGAGTCCTAAGAAAGTAAGAGCAACTGTCTCCTAGGAAGATAGAAACTAGGCAGATGCAAGACAAAGAAGAGAGACTTTTTACTGACTGTCTATGCTATCTGGATTTTTTCTTCATTTCATGAAAATGTGGTACCTAATCAAAAAAATTTTTAAATAACTGAAAAGGGAAAAACAAACATTGCATGCCTAGGCAGGTACGATTGAGAAGTCATCAGCACACATCCAGCCAGAAGTTAAACCCATGAAGAGGAGGAGGTTGTCTGGGAAGATGGAGAGAGAGAAGGACACAATGCAGAAGACAGACCCTGCGGGCCATGGACATTGAAGGGGTGGGGGAAGAGGAGGAGGAGGCGGGGAAGTCGGAAAGGTAGAAGACAGAAGAAGCAGGTGGTCTCAGAGGATATATAATGGTCTCATGGCAAGAAAAATAAAATGCAGACTCAAGCAATTGGCAGTTGGATCATTTCTGGGATGATATATTTAACCAGATAGTTTGTATTGTGTTTGCACTTTCTG
This sequence comes from Avahi laniger, assembly GCA_963575035.1. Taxonomy (NCBI): domain Eukaryota; kingdom Metazoa; phylum Chordata; class Mammalia; order Primates; family Indriidae; genus Avahi; species Avahi laniger. Next base: position 45,833 of record CAUYSK010021799.1, read on the forward strand.
TAGGAAATAGATCACGTAGTTACATTTCTTCCCTGGAATTCCTTTCTCTCCTGTCAGTGCAAACTGATTTGAGATGTAAATAAACTGCAGAGATAATGCCAGAGTCTTGTCAGACTCTGAGTCCTGCCACCAGCCGAGGACGAGAGCCATGATCAATGGCGCTGGGGCTGCTGCATAATCTCTTCTGTTTTAATACTCGATTATCGTGTCCCTCATCTTCCCCGGACCCGAGACTCAACACATTAAAATCTCTTTGTTTCTTCCACAATGCTTCTATCTCCATGGCATCTCCAGCCTCCTTTAATATTGTTCATTATTGAAGTGAACACAGAAAACCAATTACCCAGGTGGCAGCCGGAGTTGGTCACGTGCCCACCCAGCTGCACTGGGAGACTCATCCCTTTTCAGATGAATAAGAATCCCCGCGCCCCACCAGGCCCCTGACCTGTCCTCGGGCTCCCGGGAGCCACCACTGACACAGCCACACGTGCTTTAGACATTCACAATCAGCTGATCCGGTGCATGTCGTCAACACCAGGCACTGTGGCGGGGGTGGGCATATATTCAGGCAAAGCGGTTGTTAACACAGAGGTTAAGAGCACGGACTCACTCCCAGAGTACCTGAGTTTGAATCCTGACTCCGCTAATAAAGCTGTGTGACCTCAGACAGACCTCTCGGTCCCTTAACAATGGAAATAATAATAGTACCCACATGCTGTGGATTAACTTATACCCCCAAAAACGACATGTTCGAGTCCTAACCTCTGGTACCTGTGAATGTGACCTTATTTGGAAAGAGGATCTTTGCAGACGCAATCAAGTTAAGAAGAGGTCCTACTGAATTAGGAAGGCCCCTACATTCAATGACCAGTGTCCTTATGAGGAGGGAGACGTTTGGAGACTCAGACACACAGGGAAGAAGGCCATGTGACGCCGGAGCAGGGATTGCAGTGATGCAGCCGGAAGCCAGGGAACGCCAGCAACCAGAAGATAGCAGAAGCAAGGAAAGATTTTTCCCTTAAGCTGTTGAGAGGAGTATGGCCCTGCCGACACCTTAAGTTGGGACTTCCAGCCTCCAGAACCATGAGAGAATAAATTGCTGTTGTTGTAGGACACGCCACTTGTGGTCATTTGTTACAGTAGCCCTAGGAAACTAATATACCCCCTCAGAGGGTGTCAAAATGAGGATGGATCATACATGCGATACATGCAAACTGCTTAGCACGGTATCTGACATCTAGAGACTCGTATATGGATGTAGCACAATGGATATTATTCATTATTATTGTGGTTGCTTTGTCCCATATGCAGACAAATGTCTCTTGTCATTTTGAGCAATAGCAGACAGATTAGTTGCCTGTCACCTTCACAGAAACCTGGAGCAGCAGGTTGGCAGGCAAATGCTAAGTCCACCCCCTGAAGCAGGTGACGAAACCAAGCTCTCCCATGTGCAGTGCTTGCATTATACACCTTTGCAGGGGGATTGTGAGAGGGAGGAAGTCAAGTGCGTGTGTGTAGGTTGACAACTTTCCAGAGACCAGGCTGGTTTGTGTTATACTGAATTATCCTGCAGGGAAGAACCAATTCTTTAGTCAACATACTTGGGGTAACAGGTAGCACTGCAGTGAAGTCCATGAGTCTTGGAGTCAGACAGTCTGGTTCAAATCCCACTTCCTCCACCTACCAAGTTCTGGGACCTTCCGTAATTCTTTAACCTCTTTAAACTTCAGTTTCCTCATCTGTAAAATGGGCAAAGGCTGGCATAAAGTGCATAAGAATGTACAGGTGAATAACCTGGAGCAGTCAGGAAAGGGAAGTTTCTTCAGTACTAACACAACTCCCTCTGTCTTACACACACACACACACACACACAGGAGTCTGGCGGCACTCTGAGGTCGCTCTCACAACCCACTGTAATTATCTCTCAAATTTTTTGCTGAAAATATTTACTATTTGGCTCTTTACAGAAAAAGTTTATTGACCCCTGCTTAAAATAAACTCATTTCATAATTTAAATACATTTCTAAATAGGAAATTCTATATAGCTAATGTAATTGGAAACCAGTATGCCTTGCCACAGATGGACGGTAACAATAAAATAAACACATGACTATAATTACTAGAGTGAGTCAAAGAAGTAACACTCAGGAAGTAGGAGAAAAACTAGGATTTATAGTGGCAGGAGTCAGAGGGACTCGGAAAGAGCCATTGAGAAAGGTAGTGAAAGTTGAAATAGAATCATGGCTCATCACAAGGGACAGAGTCAATAAAGGCATTAGGGAAAAAGGACACTGAGAACCCAAAAAAAAAAAAGATTTGCAACATCTGAAAGTAATAAGCATAATTTATAAACTAGATTAGAAAAGAACTTCTCAGCACATTTATAATGAAAACTGCTGATGCTAATAAGAGCAATAACATTTAAATAGAAATCTGTTTACCTTTGGGAAATTCATGCATAACTTCAGTGCTGTACTGATTGATTTAAGGACCAGGGACCAGACTGATTAACCTTCCTGGGCTTTTTTGGTTTTAAAGGGTAGTTGGCTGAGGTGCAAAAGCCCACTGAGAACTCAACAGCCTAAAACAGTGATTGGGGGTAATTAGAGCCAGGTGGAACAGAGGTCAGAGAAACCAACATGTCCATATGCTATAGCTCTTTCCCTTACAAGCATCACAGTCTTCTTTGGAAATCCAAAGAAGGCTAAGCCCCTTCCTCCCAGAAAAACACGCAGAAATACACACACAAAAACTTTTGCATTTAATTTTGTTTTACATTTGGAAATGTATGTCCTACATACGAGAAGTTAAAAGCAGTCTTTTTATTTAAAAAAAAAGTCTTGATCTCATTATTTTATAATTTATTCTAAGAATCAAGGTCTATTTAAACGGTAGAGGGTGTCGATCTAAAATTGCAAATAAAACAAAATTTTTCAGAGCTCATATCCAAGGTTACTTGGGTCGGAGTCTTTCAGGCAACAGTGTTTTGTTTTGTTTTTTTAATTCTTCTCAAAATCACATTCTAGTGAGAATACTATAAGTGCCTGGCTTGAATAAAAAATCAAAATTGTGGAGCAGTCTTTAATATCAATATCAAATCAATTTTAAATTTCCCTTTGAATGTCACCAAGGGTCAAAAGCCCTGAACCCCAAAAATGCATTAGAAAAGACAAAATTAACATCCCATTGCTCACTTTGCCAAGTTAGAGTGGGGTTATGTCAGTAAACACCAAGTCCTCCAAGATTTTTAGATTAAATTCACGTCACCTGTTTTCTTTTGTCCTTAAGTTAATGAAGCTGGGTCAATGAGGGAAGAATTTATGAATCCGTCTTTAAATTTGAAGATGGTCTGAGTGTAAGTAACCCTGAAGTGGTTCTTCCAATGTCCTAGGTGCCTTCAGATTTGGTACACCAAGAAATTTATAAGACTGTCATTCTCAACTCCAGTCTGCAAAAGCACTTTCTTTCAGCCTTGTGAGGTTTGAGGCATCATCCCCACGCGGGGAAACTGGCCAAAAGAGCTCACAGTTTTTCTGCAATGACCATAATAGTAAGTGAAGGACCTTGAATGAAAATATTCACTTTATTCAGGTGACCAATAATTTCTTCTAAGTCAGTTCAGCGGTGAAAGAATTTCCTGCCAAATTGTTCTGCAAAGGAGCTTCCCCTACTCTCCTAAAGATGAAAATGCTGCCCACTGTTCATTCGAGAGCTTTAGGAATTTGTTTTCTGGGAGGCAGCACGCTTGTGTGTAAACAAGAAGAATGTATTATAATATTCTGCATTCGTGCTGTGAGGAAATTTCCTCAAAAGGCCAGCTTTTGGGGCACTAGACAAGACTCCTTGCGGGGTTTGGGCCAAGTCTCCATGCCAATGTAGAAAGTAATGAAGCGTGCAGATTCGCCACCAAAGCAAGGAAGCCATATGTGTTGTCAGGCGTGCCAGATGCCGCTGTCCATGCCCACACATTTTTCCCAGTTAAAGTTGAGCCTGAAGAAAATAAACTTTTCAGTCATTGATGTTTCCAAAGGGACCCACCGAGAGAAAATGTTGCTTCTGAAGGCATTGGAATGCACAGATGAAGAGCTATACCTCTATGCTGAAAGGTGTTGGTAGCTTCACGCAGGGGCAGCCTGAAGGAAAGAGAAATCGCTGCAATTCCTGCTTTCAAATGTCAGGAAGAAAGGCTCGCCTTGCAGAGTAGGTGAGGTTATTGATGGGGGCACTGCTTTATCGAAGTCTCCGCTCCCAGTCGTAAACCATCTTGACCATTGCTAGGATACTGGTCTTCTCCAAGACATCCCCCCACATCTACACATACTCTGCTGTTTTGCAAGGTGACAGACAAAGTCATAGGTTGTTCCCAGATATGATTTGGGGGCTGGGATGAAGGCAAGGTGGAGTCCTAAATCCACCTTGGTGGAGTCCTAAATCTAAGGTTTAGAACTTTCCAAATCTAAGGTTTTTCTCAGGAAACGCACCTAGAAAAAAAAACGCATCTATACTGCAAGATGCTATGTGGGGATACTGAGATGGAGGTTGCTCCTTCGGTTTTGTTTATTGTATGCACGCACTGATAAGTAATTTGCATTCCGAGACCACTGTGGCTTTAGTGTCCCATTATGTTCAATGAGTAAAGTGAAACCAAGGGACACATAAGTTGCATCATGCTTTTATCTCTCAATACTTCCCAACTTAGCTAAGCTTGATGTAAACAAAGGAAGATTTCCTTAAGTATTACGGCGAGGTGACCTGCTTTGATTTCTACTGATGAGAAATTAACATAGGCATTGACATAAGAAAACCATAAGCTTTGTATCTTACCCCACTGAGCAAGCATCCCATTCCATGGCACAGATGTTTGGAATGAAACAATACCTTAATTACATAATTTGACACCAAAATTTTTTTCAAAGATGACTTTCGAAATAACAGAAAGAAATTGGAATAAAAGCATTATATGTGTGTGTCTGATTCACAGAACCCTTGATGTTCATCCCTAGGCCCATGTCTGCCCCCTAACCTTCCCTGCCCCAGGTTAATAAGCTCTGCGATCGACATTGACTCTAGCCCACCAATGCCTGTGCAGTCTCCTGGGACAGCAACGTCAGTGGGAATAATCACATGGAATTGTAAAGAGCTGTTCTGGCCAACCAGGCCAAGGACAGAGATCTATAGTCAACATATATTTCAAGCCCACATTGGCCCATAGCTCCCACTGTTCTCTCTTTTTATGCTGTATATTGTCCAACTCCCTACTTATGGATAGAGCCCGTCACTGGTAGCTGACATCCCACTTGTGATATCTGTAGGACACAGACAGTAACAGCTTAGACACTTCAGTTTTCTCCAGAGAGGCAAAGTAGCCAAGTGGCCAGGGGAATAGGTTGGGAGGTCGGATGGGCCAAGGTTTGACTCCCAAATCTCCTATTTCTTTAGTAGCAACATGGCCTATTTAATCCTTCTAAGGCTATTTCCTCATCTGTAAATGAGAATTAAAGGAGATAATGTATCTGTAATAAAAAATCTGACTCTATTTTTGCCATTTGGAGGCTGACAGCTTTCAAGCCCCATCCTTTCCTCTTCCCCTTCTGCCCACATCTGAGCAAGACAATAAAAAAGCTGAGAAGCCCAGAAAGCCTCATTATGTGAGTGAGAAACCTTGTCATACCTTCTTGGTGTGTATGTGCAGAATGTGAACCAAATGTGGGATAATGGGGTCCCTCCTACTTTTTCAGGGTGACCAGCAATGAATGCTGCGGGCGGTACGCCTCGGCCATGACCCCATCCCCCAGGGGTTCTCTTCTCTGGCTTTGACTTGTGAACGGGCTCTGCTGCCTGTTGGCCTTAGCGCTCTTTGAGCCGAGCTGCTGCCTGCAGGCTAGCTTGCCCTGTGAGCTGAGCTGCTTTCCAATGCATTTGCCGAGTTCTTTCAAGCCTCTGTTATATACTTGACCAACGTAAATCGTAAGTTTCCATAATCAGCATTTAGAAACAAGAGTGTAGGATTGGGACCCACCTTAAGGGGACCTTGGGTCATGGGCCTGGACCCATCTGTGTGTCTCAATGCCAGCATAAGCCATAACTTCCTTGAGGCTGGATGGACTGCCTCCTACTCTGTCACCGTCGGCTGTATGTCTCAACGGGACTTGAGTCCCCATTTTACAGAGTTCTCAGGGGAAACACTGATACCCCATGCAATGTATGTGCTGTCAGGTGGTCCCTTGTGTGGAAGGACATGCTGAAGTCATATTCCTTAAAAGCAAGTGGCTCACTAGGACACTACAAAATGGCTTTGTTGTTGCCTATGTCTCTGTCACCAACGAAGATCTCAATTCTCAGAGTTACAGGGGAAAATATCCTTAGTACCTCGGTGGCCTAGCCAAAGGGTTAATTCAAACACAACTTAAGTCCTGGGTCCTTAAACCCAATAAAGCCACCATATTCATGGGGAAGGCCCCTAATCCTGACTATATTAATTTCAGGTTCTTTGGAGGAAGACATTTCGAAATATGAACAAGGAAGAAAAGACACTCTCCCCAAAGTATATCCAGTAACCATCACCAAAAAAACAAAAATAATAATAATAATGCCTGGATACATGAGAAAACAAAAAGACTGAAACAGAGATCCTTCACAATTTGGCTCCATTAGTAACCCAAAGTGTACTGAAAGAATTTATACAATGAAAAGATAAAAGGGCACAGGTTGGCCTTTGCAGCTCACCAGCATAGGTTCTGAATTAAGTTTAACATCTACTGAGATGTACCAGTTAACAAACTTTCATGGCCTTCATCAATACAGGGGCTCAAATTATAGTTATACCTGGGGGTCCCACCAAATTTAAATAAGGTTCTCCACATAGTCTTAGGTGACTTACTGAACATAAAATAGAAGACAACAAGGTATACTTCTCCTTAACCATCAGAAATATTGTTTTGCCTAAATTCCCCACAGTCAAAATGCCCATTGCCCTAAAATATCTCATAGTGGGCATGGATGCTTTGACCTAAAGTGATACCAGGTTAAATGAGGTCTTTAGCACTTACAATTGGCTTAACAAAAATGTGGTCCCATGGACCTCCCTGACCCTGGTTAGAACGTTTAATAAGACCCAATATAAGGCTGGGAGCAGTGGCTCACACCTGTAATCCTAGCACTCTGGGAGGCTGAGGTGGGAGGATCGCTTGAGCCCAGGTGTTCAAGACCAGCCTGAGCAAGAGCAAGATCCCATCTCTACAAATGATAGAAAAATTAGCCAGGTGTGGTGGTGTGCACCTGTAGTCCCAGCCAGTCAGGAGGCTGAGGCTGAAGGATAGGTTGAGCCCGGGAGTTTGAAATTGCAGTGAGCTATGATGATGCCACTGCACTCTAGTCCTGGTGACAGAGCAAGACCCTGTTTCAAAAAAAAAAAAAAATAGTTATGATAAATTTTACGTTATGTGCCTCTTACCCGTAAACAAACCGGGGCCGCGGCAAAAAACCACTTGGGGGGGGGGGAAACAGTTGGCCTCTATTTTTGATGTTTGACTATTGACATCTTCCATCTTCCTTCTTCCTCTTCCACCCTACTTCGGGGCAAGCTGATAAGAAAGCCTGATGCTTTTGACACCAACAGGACGTTCATACT
>CAUYSK010021802.1:0-21563 GCA_963575035.1 Avahi laniger
AAAATAAATGTAAGATCTTCTTTTCTACATTTTTAATCATTCTAATAGATAACTATCTAAAGCAAAAATGGTAAGCATATTGTAGAGTTTATAAAAATAAGTAAAAGAAAAATTTATGACAACAATATCACACAGGATAGAAGAGAAAAAACTAGAATTGTATTGTTGATATCTCATATTATATGTGAAGTACTATAATATGTGAAGGTAGGTTATGATGTATATTATAAACCCAAGGACAACCACTAATTATTTTTAAAAAGGTATAACTAACACCAATGGTAGAGATAAAATGGGATTTAAAAAAACCAAACAGGCCGGGCATGGTGGCTCATACCTGTAATCCTAGCACTCTGGGAGGCCGAGGCAGGCAGATTGCTTGATCTCAGGAGTTCGAGACCAGCCTGAGCAAGAGCGAGATCCTGTCTCTACTAAAAATAGAAAGAAATTAATCAGACAACTAAAAATATATAGAAAAAATTAGCTGGGCATGGTAGCACCTGCCTATAGTCCCAGCTACTCGGGAGGTTGAGGCAGAAGGATCACTTGAGCCCAGGAGTGTGAGGTTGCTGTGAGCTAGGCTGACGCCACCACACTCACTCTAACCCGGGCAAAAGAGTGATATTCTGCCTCAAAAAAAAAAAAAAATCAGAGATATAGTGTGAACCCTAATTACAGAGATTCTGGTTCAGAATATTTGCAGAAGGCCTACAAATCTGCATTTTTAACAAATGTTTCCCACTCTCAAAGATTCTGTTGAATTTGGAGAAATAATAAGCTGAAAGTTTCACGATGTGGGCTTCTGGAGGCTATTTGAATGAACGGATCAGAGAACTGACACTAGAACCCCTAGACTAGGTCTTCTCTGCTGCTGAAGGATAGTGGTCACCTTGGGGTAGGGGAAGAGTTCACCCTGAGTTTAGAAAGAGCTGAGGTGTAAAACCTTGCACTTGAACATGGGAAGGAGAAGCTACAACATCTACCACAGTGACACAGATGGTCTTTTGGGCCTTGGATGTCCTGGGAAGATAGAGCTGTAATTCAGAGACAATCAACTCAATTGTTCATTCCCTGAGCAATTGTGTATAAAACCAAATGCATATGATCTAAATAGCAGAGTGCTTTGCACAGGAAAGAACATTTATGCTTAGTTTCCCAGCTTCAACTCTGAGACAATTGGAGATAAAACAAAAATTACCACAGTCAAACAGTAACAGAAAAGTTGCTTCAGAATAGAAAGATGACCCTGCATTTTGTCAGCTTTTGTTGGATTCTTTTAACCATTATTGAGATCATTTGCCGGCACATGATGCCGAGGTTTGGAGTTTGGGTTAGAGTTAAAATAAGACATAGGACACAGAATTCTGTACTTCTTTCTATAAAGAGTGTTAAGGATATAAGGCCTGAGTAAGTTCTACAAAAGTAACAATCAAGGGTCTTCCCAACACACGTGCTTGATGTAAAGCTAATAAGAGAATGATCAAATTATGCAAGCTTTAAATATTATCATGAAAGAAGCAGGCAAACAGGACCAACAAAGTCAATTCATGGAAAACCTCTCCCAATTCTTAAGCCCCCCAAAACATTAAAGTTGTAGAAAGTGTGATAGTCACCTTCCAAGATGGCTGCCAGATAGCCTCCTGGTATTCACACCGCCGTGTGGTCCCTTCCCCCTGACCAATAGAATGTTAGCAGAAGTGATGATACATCACTTCCAAAACTAGATTAGAAAAGACTCCACAACTTCCAGCCTGGTCACTCTTTCTCTCTTGTATCACATAGTCTGGGAAAAAAACGAGCTGCCATGTGATGAGTAACCTGGTGAGAGACTCATGTGGCAAAAAGTCGGGGCCTCTTGCTAGCAGCCATCTTACAAGGATCCCCCTGCCCCAGACTAGCCCTCAGCTGACTGTGGCCCTGGCCAACATGCTGAGTGCGACCTCATGAGAGACCCTGAGCCAGAATCACCCAGCTAAGTCATGCTCAGATTCCTGATCTCAGAAACTGTGTAAGACAAATATTTATTGTCCTCAATTGCTATGTTTCGTGGTAAATAAGTTTTGAGATAACTTTTTTAAAGATTTCATTTTTGACCAATTTCAGGTTTATAGTAAAATTAAGAGGAAGATACAGAAATATCCCCCATACATTTCCCCCCAACATGTGCTCAGGCTCCCCCATTATCAAGGTTTCCCCACCAGAGTGGTACATTGTTTACAACTGATGAACCTACATTGACACATCATTATAACCTAATTGCGATAATTTTTTCATAGCAATAGATAACTAATACAGAAAGTTAATACTGTTTTTATACTATATTGTTTCAATCAACTATTGGCCCCTAATACCTATTGTCTGCCAAAGAGACAACAAAACACATAAAACAAGTAATTAATAATATTAGTGAAGAAATCAGAAACCAACAGCCACGGGGAGAGGAAATAACGTGGCGAGAAGAGGTTTAGAGTCAGGCAGATCTGGATTCAATTCAGGCTCCACCTTTTTCTTGGTGTGTGCCTTGGACAAGTTTCTCGAACTCTTCTGCCTGTCAATTGAGGATAATATCTCCCTCAAGGGGCTCTTGCGAAATTTAAATAAATGATCACGTATTGTGAAGTACCCAGCACATAGAAAGTGCTCAAAAAATGTTTATTTCTCCCCATCCTTTTTGATTCTTGCAATTGTAGTTTGGGGCATGAGTGATGATATAATGGTCATATTTTTCTTCTAGCAAAAGTTTTCCTAAGTAGATACCATAAAATAAAGCATATCAAGCTTTCCCAACACTTTATGGGAAAACAAACCTGATTTCCAGGTGCACCATTTGAATTTTATGAGAATAACTGAATCCTATGACTAACTTGGAACACATATAATCATTTATTAATCATATGTAAGTAGCAGAAATAAATAATGTTAAAATCATCTCAAAATTACATACCTTATAATACAAACTCCCTTCCCTATATCCATCTTCAGAGATGACCACATTTAAAGGAACATGATATTCCACATGCCGAAAGACAGACAACACCTTTGGGTAACATTCAAGGAAGTGATATCCCAATCCCGTAATCAACAAGGCCTGTCCTTTCCTGTACAGAGGAGAAAAGAGCAGAATTCAGTAGTTGTTTAGAAAGTCATAGTAAAGTCACACTTGAACCAGTCAATAAAAGCAAAAAAACTTCTTTAGAGAAATGTTTTTGGAAAAGTTACCTCTTAAAGTATATTTCTTAGGTTATAAAACTCTGGGGATCTTCTTTAAAATGAAGGAAGAAATACAAGACAACCAACCTTCCAGTTTTCTGCCAGGAAAGAAGATTCCCAGTGGGAATTCCCTGGGTAGTCAGTTTCCTCCCACCCACCTGCATTGCCTGTCTGCTCTTCCGTATGTACGCATAGGACACTGTCTAATCCAACCACAGTGAGAGACAGGTGCCATCTGCCTCACCAGCTCCATGACTCACCTTGTGACACATCTAAGGCTGAGGAGATGATGAAGGTTCCAACGGCACCATAGGACTCAAGCTTATTAACAGCCCATCTGCTCAGCCAGACATTCACCTCAACTGAGTGTGAGAACAGGATGGTGAAGGCCCAGCAGAGCAGCCCCATACAAAGCAGACTGATTTGTTAGTACTGCTAGAGGTTGCAAGATTGTCTGCTTATTTATTAAGATGACATGTGCCCATCGTGAAATTAACTTCAAGTTTAGAAATGAATACAAATAATCTGTTTAATATTAAATTTCTCTATAACCATAAACTCCTGTGGTATCCACATGACTTACACCTTCCCTCAAGTCTTTGCTCAAATGTCACCTTCTCACTGTCCTTTTCCCAGACCATCCTATTTAAAATTATAGGCCTCCACTCCTTGAACATCTGATACTTCTTCCCTCCTTTATTTTACTATATAATACTTACCATCATATAATATACCATCTAATTTTCCAATGTTTGTTAAATGTTTTGCTTACTCCAGTAGAATTTAAAGTTCATGATAATTTATAACTAATATCTAAGACAGTACCTAATATTAACACGATACTCACTAAATATTGCTGAATGACTATCTTGTTCTCTAACCTTCATGTACAAATACACTATCTTAAAGTTTTGTCTACACCTCCTAACTAATGCCACTGCCCTCCCCCTATAACAGACCTGTCCTAGTGCTAAACCCAGCATAAAAATACAATAAATATTAAAAATATTGACAATTAATTAATCATTGATTCCATCAGAGACACATGAGAGATTGGGGGGAAAAAGAAGTCTATCACTTGGGTTGAAAATATCAAAGTATTCTTATTCATGTGGTCACTGCACAAGTATTCATTAAATGGCTTCCATGCTATCTTTGCCTTCACAAATGGCTTTGCCACTGTGAGAGATTGAATGGCACAAATATCTACACTCAATGTAGTCACTTTGGTATGCTGCTGGAATTTGTGATTTTGCTTTTATACAGTTTTCCTGAAGCAGTAAAATATAAGCTTAAACGTATAATGAGATGTCTAAGGGTCTGACACAATTATATATCCTGTTCTCTTAAATCAGCTGCTTAGCAAATGGCAGATAACCCTTTTGATCTACAGAAGAAATTTTCAGAACTCTATTTGAAATGCAAAAAAAGTGTAAAAGCTTGATAGCAAGGTGGCTTATATAAGAAAAAGAGAGATAAGGGAGAACTGGAGCTTAACTTTAAAATTGGACCCAGAAAGGGCAGGTCGGGGATGAGATAACAAGAGAAGTGTTCCTGGGACCAAACATCAATGAGACTTAGACTCTTCCAGAACCACCTCAGAAATACTGCCATTCTGATGTCTTTTCAGAGGCCATTTAGTACTTTTCTTTGCTACAGGTATTAAACGGTTTATCTTTAACTAGCAAGAATTGGCTCAAATTTCAGAAAGGGCCTAACTCACCTAGTGAGCAGTCCCTTAAGCACTGAAGGAATCTGGTTCAAGATGTGGAAATAGAGGACTTTTAAAGTGCTCCATGATCAAGCATATGTAACATGTATGTTCTTGGAGTTAAAGATTTCCTGAAGCTACAAGAGTTATTTTATTCATTTATTTAACAAACAGTAATTAAGTACCCATTCCACTAATCCCCAGACATACAGTAGTGATGAATCAGAAAATGAAGAGCGCTAACTTCTAGAGGGCTGACATTTGAGATGGAGAGGCAGTCAGGAACTAAAAAAAAAAAAAAAAATTAAATTAAAAAAACAAATTACAAATTAAGATGTCTATACACTGTGATAAGTGCCAGGAAAGAACTATACATTGTGATGAGAAAGAGAATAACTGGGAAAGGCCACTGTGAGGAGGACACTGAAGAGCTGACACTGAAGTTGTGACTTGAAGGATAAACTAGCCGTGCAAAGAACTGCAGGAAAAAGATTCCAAGCGAGGGGCAGCAAAGACAAGGCTGGGAGTTAGGAAAGGGCGTGTGTGTTCTGCAACGCAGATGGGGCCAGCGCTGCTTGAATGAGGAAGGGCACTGTATGAGATGAGGCTCACGGGTTGCACAGGAGCCAGTTCATGCAGAGCAATGTGAGTCGGGTTAAGGAGTTGGGATTTTATTTTAAGTACAATAAAGTAAATAAAATAAAATAATTTTATTTTAAGTGGAATAACCTTTTCTGTAGACTTCTACTTAAGGCCATATGTCAAGTAGAATCACTTGAAGAACTTCCAGCTACAAATACCTACAAATTCTAAAGAAAAATGGCAAAAAAAAATTTTTTCAAAAACTAAGTGCAGGTCTGAGCTTATGATTAAAAACAAAGAGGGGTGGATAGCTGGATAGTTCATAATGGGGAGCTCCAGTAAAAAAATAAATAAATAAAATTTAAATTTAAAAAAGGGGAGAGTTTCAGTTGCTGAGGGAGGAAGGGTGGATATTGACTCAAAAGAGGCATAAGAGGACATTCTGGCTAATGGAAATGTTTTAAATCTCCATCTGGGTGGTAGTTAAATGAGTGTGTATTTATTTAAAAAGTCAACTACTTTGTACACTTGGGATTTTTGCACTTACTGTGTGTATTTTATGCATCAGTAAAATTTTTTAAATAAATCAAAGCATCCAGAAAAGAAAAACAAAGCAATTAGAAAAACAATAGATTTCTCAACTGCAACAACAGAGGCTAGCATCCATAGGAGGACTATTTCAATGTGCTAAGGAAAAATATCTCAGTGTAAAGCTCTATATCCTACTAAATCATCATTCAAAAAATGTGGACAAAATAAAGACATTTTTAGGCAAAGATTAAGAAAATTACTATTCACAGATTTTTACTATAGATAGACCTAAATAAATAGCAAATTGAACTTAATAAAAAGGAGTGGGAAGCAATACATGACCAGTGAAAAAAGTGTAGCAGATAGCACTGATCTGCAGTCCAGTATTTGGGTACCACAAGATCAGAAGATAGCTAAGACTTCTTTGTCCGCATTTTTTAGTTACAAATTCTTTGTGCCTTTGTTGTCTCGCCTATAAAATGGAAGTGATAATAGTACCTTATATATATCATAGTTGTGACGATTATGTGTGTACATGTGTGTCCTTGGAGCAGTGCCTGACCATGGTGGGCTGTTATTACATACATATTTTGACAGAAAGCCTTGCTTTGTGGACCAGCATAAAAAGTTCTTTCAGAAGTGTCTGACTCTTTTCCCTTATATGTCACAAATAACTTATTTTCTATTTAAAATCTTCTGTATATTCATTAATCTACTAAAAAAAAAAGAATAACAGAAATCCACTCAGGGATTTCAAGCAGAAAAGTAAAAGATCTGCTTTATGTTTCTAACTGGCCCCTGTGGCTATTATATGGAAAGAAAAGTTGAAGAAGGGCTAAAATGAAAACAAGGAAGTCAGTTATAATGTATTTTAAGTGGACAAGCAGGAACCCATAGTGTCCTAGATTAGGCTTAAGTTATTTTAGGAGAAAACATAGAAAAATGATTTTTTAAAAAAACAGAAAGTATATATTAGAATATAAAATCTACTACTAAAAAATGATTGGAACATCAGAGCAAAAAAGTATTAAATTATATCTAGATTTTCAAAATCACAAAATGCAACTCTGAAAACTGTCTTTTATTGTAGTCTAGTATTAGCTTTCATTTATGCAATACTTTTAGTAACCCCAGATATCCATGCAAACTTATCTCTAGATATACAATTTCAGGCTATACAATTCTCATTCCCTCGCCTTCAATCATACTATTGCATCTGCCCTAACTGTTCCTCTCTTCCTCTTCCGCATGAAGTCTTATGCATACTTCAAAGACTTGATTAGATTCCATCTTTTCCTCCCCAGATTTTCTGCAGCTAGAATCAATATTTCTTTTCCTTATTTTCCAAATGGGCTATGTGTATGATATTAATGGGCCTTTCCTTATACCAGTCTTCCTTGTCTTATAGTTACCTGCATTATCACTCTCTCTGGATTATAAAACCCTAAAAATTAAGAAAGATGTCATATTCAATCTATATCCCCCCCAACTTCCAGCAGAGTATCTTTTAAAAATATTAAAGAACTTGAAGTGAAAAGGGAATTATGGTCATTGAACTATTTGAATGATGAGCTCTCTTAAAAAAAAAAATCATCATGAGTGAAGACACTTCAATACCCAGGAGCTACATAAGATGCTTCTGATTGCATTATTCCAAAAAGTTTCCTTCTTTATGTTTCAGTCCTGATTTCTGGCATACTGCTTTACCATCAGAAACACATTCCTACTTCCAAGTACCAAAGAAGTGGAACAAAAAAAGCTAAAAGCAGTAAACTTTTATTTGCCATCACCTCCTTGAGCACCTCAATTTGGAGATGTTATTCTTATTTAACAGGACAATATATTTTATTTGTTAGCATTTTGCCAGTTTGGCATCAACTCCTACACTTTTGTGGTTGTCAAAATTTTGCCCCATAAAGCCCTTCATGGAAACTAATATTGCAAATGATAAAGCATCCACGGAAGTAAATGAAGAGGGTCCAGCTCAAAGGTAAAATAAAATAAAATAGAAATGGAAATGAAAAGAAGCCTCCTTACGTAGTGAAGCAGCTTTATGTGCTCTTGGAATTATTGCAATTATGTAACCATTGTCAAATATCACCTGAGGACAACAGAGATTATAGTATGTGGGGCTGAAGGTGGCAAACCTTGTCTGCCAGTGTTCATCTCCTTGCACGATGGCTGCTTTACAGACTTTTCCATAGGAGCTGTGTACATGTCCTCTCCCAAATAGCCTGAGGCCTAATTATTAATAAAAATATGCTGGCTGCTACATCATGAAGTTAAAAGTAAGATAGGCTTTTCCTAAATAGCACAAGCATAAGTTTGCAAATTTCCAAATTGATAGTTTTGAGCCCTGCTGCTCTCCTACAGATGATTCCTAATCTGTAAAAACATACTTATAGCCCTATTCCCCTTTCCGCTGCCCATATTTTGGACCGATCACTAGCTTCTAGGCATAAAAAGTTTAGCCTTCTTCCCATGTGTAGGGAGTCTGAAATAAGCAACAACAAAAGGACAGAACCAAATCAGTTTTCTTTTCTTGAAGCTGCAAAATAGCAAATGGCCCCACAAAGGATGGTTTTCTGTGGCTGCTATGTGGCTCCTCAGCAGGAGCACACGCGGTCCAGCCACGACAACCCAAGCTCCTCCACTTGTGAGTAAGCTAGTCCACCTCTCTGGTCCTCACTTTCCTCATCTATAAAATGGGAATAATAATACTTAACTCACACTGTAGTTGTAATGAAATGTTGAATGAAGTGATCACAGTGCCGACTGTGTGGAGAGGTGCTTACCAAATGTGTGTGTTCCTTTTAATGCCCTTCAATCCCACACTCCGACCCCTGCAAAAGCCACACTTTTTCTCTCCATCAGAAGAAGAAAGGGTCATATTAATAGCACAGTGAGATGAAAGAGTAGACTATCTGCTAGCTGCACAAGGTGATGAACTCCTAGGAAAAAATGGACCTAATTCCATATTCAGTTGACAAATGTGAAAGGCTCTCATTCAATGCATATATTTTTAATTTGAATATGAACAGTTTTTGTTATATGCAATCTCCTGGGGCCTTCACAGAAGGACAGATTTTGGTAACAAGTAGATCTCCCCCACCCCGGGAACAATTAAAATCTTCATCCTTCTCCTAATGGCTATGTAGTGTTTGAAGACAATATTAAGTAGTAAGCAGTGGTATAAAGCTTGGAGATAGAGAA
The DNA here is from genome assembly GCA_963575035.1 of Avahi laniger. Classification (NCBI taxonomy): domain Eukaryota; kingdom Metazoa; phylum Chordata; class Mammalia; order Primates; family Indriidae; genus Avahi; species Avahi laniger. Next base: position 9,248 of record CAUYSK010021802.1, read on the forward strand.
AGATATAAAATGCTCTGAATAAAAAGTGTAACAGAGATGAGGCAGGGGAGGACTTAGGAAGAGTAAAGCAGATATGACAGTTGTTGGAAGACAGAGAAAGACATAGAGAACGAGAGCACGGAGAGAGAATACATGAGGCTGTAGGGTTGAGAAGATAGGCATGGAAGAAGCGAGATATCCAATGAAAATGTCTCAAAATGCTATGTAGCTTAAGAAGTGAACAACCTCTGTATTCTCTCCTATGGAATTTTTATTAAATTCTACATTGCTCACCTAATGCACTTAGGCAGGTACATATGTCGCGAGAGGAGCAAGTTTCAGAAAGGCAGAGAAAGCTACTCTCAATGTCAAATGCTGCAGTGAGGGCAATTGAGATCAGAAAAAAACATTTCTGTTTGGTGGCAAAAAGCCATCTCAGTGAAGAAATGAGATCTTGAGTGACATCACAGGTTAGCCAAGAGATGAACTTAAAAAGAATTTTATGAGAGTAAGAGAAGGACTCCATCTGAGGCTCTCTTTTCTCACCCTGCATGTTCTTCCTAGGTGAGTTCATCTACTTCTGTGATATCAATTACCCCATGAATGATAATCTACCATGAGTCAACTGTTCTGGTCCAGAAACCCTTCACATGCTTGCTGTCTCTCTGTGTCCTCCTCCCTCCCTCCTTCCTTTTTCCTCCACCGAAGTTCAGGCCAACAGTCTCAGATGTGTCCACTTCCATGTCACTTCCATGTCCACTTCCTGTGGGAATTCCCTTTTCACTGTATCCAAATAGAACTGATCATCTTTCTCCCAAACTATTCTACCATTTACTTTCTCCTACTTGGTGAACACTGTTTCCATTAACACCTAAGAATAGCCTAGATTCCTCCCTTTTCCTTACTTTCCACATAAACCACGGCCAAATGGTAGTAACACTTGTAATTCTTTGATATCTCTTTAATCCATCACCTCCTTTCAATCCCCTATTCAATTAGGTTTTTTTCAATTACGTCTTCATCATTTTTCACTTGCTTTATTGCACCAATTTCCTAACTGGTCTTCCTGTCCAGCCTGGCATTTCTCTGCAATAATACCAACGTGATCTTTCTGAAACACAAATCTTATCATGCAAATATCTTAGATTCAAATTCCTCCTTTAACATAAAAAATTAACATGGATATGAGAAAAATCAGTTCACCTCTGTGCTTTAATTTTCCTTCTGCATAAAGAGGATCATGCTGAATTTCTTTACCTACAGCAAAAGGATTTCTATGGTGATTCATTCAGCACTTCTTTCTATAAACTAAGTTTTAAGAATTGTAAATGTCAGAGAAACAAGCCTTTGATATAGCGCTAAGTTTTAAAGTTTTAACTAGCAGGACACTAAATTATATTTTATAGTATGATATCATCAATGTAAAATGCATAGTAAAACCCTAGAAGAAAATAATCTAAAATTTTAATGGCAACTGTCTCCTAATGATAGGATTATGGACAACTATTATTTGCTTCATAATACATTTTCTACATTTCCCACAATGGGTATATAATTCTTCTATAATGAGGAAAAATATTCAACTTTTTAAAACCTGAGCTAGCTGAAGGAGGCACTAATACAAAAAAGAATTCCAACTACTGTCACAATTCTGAGGAAGGCTCCTGGGCTTGATTACTGACTGAACGGTGAGAAGGAATTGGTCCTTTCTCTGTGCTTCTCCCAGAGTTAATGTCCAGGAGACAGCACCAAGGACAGCTCTGAACCATTTCCACACTACCTGGCTAAGGAGGATGAAAGCAATACAGAAGCTGACAGTTAATTAAAGGAGGCTGCCACAGGACTAACAGGTCCAGACTGCGGTGGGTGACAATTACAGCTCTTGCAGGGCCCTTGAATAACGTTCCATATACCAAATTAGGCACTAAATAAAGTATAATTTGTATTTGAACTTTAACAAAATCACTAAGCAAAAATTTAGCCAGTAATACTCTCTACCAACTTTATGCATACCATCCAGGGGAGCTGAACAATAACCCAAAAAGGAATCATTTATAGATTCTTTTTTGGCAGCTGGATTTTCATTAAAAGACGATTTTCTATCTGTAGGTATTTTCAGCTTCTTGGCTTATCTCTTTCAAAGAGAAAGTTTCTTTAAATATTTCTACCAAGCAGAAGAGTAGACCCACACTAATTACAGGGGCACAGGTAGACTTCTATCATTTAGTTTTTCTCACTTCACACAGAACAATCTGCATGACAACTTTTTTTAATATAATAAACTTAGTAAAAGTTATCATTAGAAAACTTTGGTAGCTTTAAACCAGTGGTTCTCAACCAAGGGTGATTTTTGTCTCCACGAGGACATTTGGCAAAGCCTGGACACATTTGCATTTTATTTTTTTGTGGGAAGATATATGTATGTGTATATATATAAAATACATATAATAAATATATATGACATAGGTCATATATTAATTATAATTAATATATAAAATAATATATAAAATGTATGTATCATATATACACATATAACAATATATATACCTGAGAGGATCCTGCTGGTATCAAATGAGTAGAGGCCACAAGTGCTGCCAAGCATCATGCAACGCACAGGACAGTCTCCCACATCGAAGAATTATCCACCTCAATGTCGATCATGGCAAGGTTGAGAAATCCTTGAACAATCAAAAAGAATAAAATTCTAGATCTAATTTTTGGTCACTAGCTTTCGAGAGTGAGAGACAAGTTTATTTCTTTTTTGTTAGACACAAAGTCACCCACTTTCCTCCAAAGTACCTGATCAGTAAAACTCCATATTCTCTCCAGAAACCAGCAGACAGGGTCAGTTGTCAACTCCTATCCAACCTCTCTCCCCAGGACCCAAGCAGCAAGCTTTTCCTTATCAATAGAAATCAGAAAGGGTTCCTTCTAAATTTCATATGCACTTGGTCATCACATTAACTATCATTTTATCACATTAATTATCATTTTATGTTTGGCAGAGACTATTTAACAACCTGAGAGCAGATAACAAGAATTAAGTACAAATTAAGCTCTAGGTTGTGTGGAGCCCTAAGGTGGAAGAAAAGGGATAAAGGAGAAGATGATCAAGACAACAATGCCAATATACTCAAATTCTGCCTGCATTCATCATGCCAAACAAAGTACATGAACTTTGAAATAAGCAAGTCTGAGTTTGAATTTCAACTCTATCATTTAGTAGCTGTACAACGTACGACAAGTAACTACCCTCTGTGAGGCTCAGTTTCCTCTAATCTTAAATGGAAATAATAATTACTTTCCAGGGCTCTTTTTGATCCCCAAAACAGTAAGTGATCAACAAACATTAGTTTCTTTGTCCCCTCTATATTCAGTGTTGAAACAGTGACTAGGTGATTCTTATTTTCAAACAGTCTTCCTCAGTGGGAAAATATTCAGTATCTCGGAGCTTTGGTTTTCACATCACAAAGGGTATACACATTTCACATATATCAAGTGAATATCAAATAATATATTAGCATCTAGTTTCATGCCTGGTACTCAGAGAGTGCTTTAAGGTAGGAGCTATGTTGTTACTTTCCAGAAAGGTCTCATGAGTATTCATCTTCCTGAAGAAGCCACTTTGGTCCACTGTGTGTTCTGATTAAAAGTCTCCAACGTCTATACAATCCTGCACCAAATAATTAACTTCTCTGGGTATCACTCCCTTAGAACACCTGAGCACACCACTTGCTCACTCACAGGAGTCACTTGGGCCCTGGTGAGAAGAAAGTCTAACATCTCCCAAACATATTCCCATTTTCCCCTATTCTGGGGCTTACAAAAATGAAAATTTTTAAGTTTTAAATATCAAAGTTTGTGTTGACTATGGCACCTAGAACTTGGTGGATACCTAAATAAATTAATAACAGCCCAGGAATAGGAATCTCACGTCTGGAGTTTTGAAAAGGAGAAAAAAGAAGTCCTTAGATCTATATCCTTGCTGATCTTACATGAAATGATCTCTAAAATCTTGCCCACTTATCTACTTTGGAATCCACACTAACTTGTTTTCTATTTTTAACTTTGTAGTATATTTGAGAGATTGAATCCACCTATACTCTGCTCTGTATCACCTTACGTCTTTTGACCCAGAGCAATGAAAGTCAGCCTCTCAAAGCCATTGCACGTGCTGTGCAATGTGGTCAACCCTGCAAAGAATGCCATTTCTCCTTTAGGTTTATCCTGCTTCCACCCTTCACTGAAACGCCAAATTGATTTAGCAAAGATTCACAAATGAAAGAAATCTTTTGTCCCAGAAAAACAATTCCATCATCTGTCACATCTTTCTGTTGCAATGGATTTTCCTGCAGTGGCTAGGACAATAGAGTATGAAAGGAAGTCTACAGTTAATTTCATGTCTTCTTCCATGAACTAATTTCTGAATAGTCTCTCAACACTCCTGCTCTATCCTCTGTCCCAAGACACTAATAAAAGCTCATCCTTCTTTACTCCATTCTTCTTTATATACAGCTCGATGAGTATTTAACTTCTGACATTGTACCTATTTGCTTATCTTCCCAAATAGACACCAAGCAGATGCTAAGCGTGACTGATTCATTTGTTCCTGTAAACTGAAATAGCACAGGGTGTGGTCCATTAAAGGTAAGCAATAAATGTTTCTTGAAAGAGTTGCACCAAAAACATGTTTGTCTGTGTACACAGTGTAATACAGAGAAACCCTATATGTAGTCTAAAAATCCATGCACAGAGATGGTTTGTAAATGGATGTTATTATAATAACTCAGGCATCCAATACCTGTACTGTTCAATTCCTGAAGTGATGATAGACTGAGAAAAGTCATCTTGGCCTTTGAGTAACATGAGGTCATGACGCCAACCAGCAAACTCAGCTCACAATGAGGAATCCTAATACCTATGGGAACTGGCATTGGAGTACCTTGCTTTTACTTTCAGGAAGGCCAATTCAAATTAACACCAGCTGTCACCTTAGGGTGTCATCCTTCAGCTTCATTGCCATGGAACCATGAACCCTGGACCATCCCTCAGAGGGATACTTTCCTCTTTGAGGAGCTTGGGCAGTGACATTTGAAACCCACTTACAAATGGGTAGCTCTTAGAATGGGTCCAGATCATGAGACTTGTTTATGTACAGTAAGCAAAAAGCAAACATCTTCTGAAATTGCTGCAAGTGAGCTGACCTTCATTAAGAGCAAGAAAAGAGGGCAAGAGAAACACTAGTTTTTAGTTTTAATATAACACAATGCTGTGTAGACTACTGTAGTAAATGTTGGGGAAGAATATATCTGACCAAAGCAGCTCCTTGGTCATTTTAAAGAACAGAAATGTTCTGAATAATCAATAATTCCATGAGCAAAGAGATGGTAAGTTGATGTTTAGTCAATTTTAGGTACTTGAATTATTGCCTATGATGGCTCAAGCTTGAAAACATTCTCAATTTTCATTAGAAACAGAAACTAGAGAACTAAAAAAAGAAAAATAAAAGAGAAGAAAAAAATACTAAGAGCTTATCTGGTTCAAACTCCTCATTTTACAGATGAAAAACAAAAGACTAGTAGATTAAAGGAATTTGTCCAAACTCACCAGTGGCTTAGTTTTAGATCTGCACTTATTTATTTGCACTCCAACTTATTCCAGAAAAGATTTAAAGCAGCTTACCAGAAATACATTCAGTTCAACAAGAGGAAATAAATAATTAAATGAGTTTAAAGAGGGATGGGTAGGTAAGAGTGAGGTCAGCACACCAGAAAACTCTATGTCCTGGTTAGAAGAGGGCAACAAAATTGCTTCCAAGCTTTCTAACAGTCAATCATTTAAAGAAAGAATCTCAAACTGTTCCATGGTTTCATGTCTATAAATTAAGAACACACCAGTTGCTCAGAAAGTTATTAATTCTGTGCCAAGATCACAGAATAATTTCTCCCACATGTTCTCATGGAGAAGGCCCTGAGCTTCACAGAAAACACTGCAGTAAGTGTCATGTAGTTCTTTCTGATAACATCCCCCGTATAAAATGAGGGCATTACACCAGAGAGCAGTTCAACAAAAGCGATTCTTAGGAGGACTACAATGTGTTTATGAGGCACATAGCTCAATACCGGGAATGGAATCTAGATAACAGAGAGAAATAAATGGATTTCATACCCTTGAGGCAAGGCTCAATAAATAACATTTTTCTCAAACATAATTGTGATAGATGTGGAGTGACAGTGACTTGTCAACACTTAACCTGCCCCATCTTCACCATGTTCTTTCTCAACACGGGCTTCCACTCACCCACTCACTATTCAAGCAAGATCCAGGAGCATTCCTTGACGTGCCCCATTCTCCTCTCATCCGGTCAACAAGTTTATTAATTTTGCCTCTTAAATATCTCAGAACCAACCATTTTCCTCTATCCTGGATTTTTCCACCAACTTGTTATTGTTTCATCTAACATAAAATTCCCCAAATGTAATCCTGTGCTCCTCTAGTCATGGTCCACACAGAGATTCTGTGATCTTTCCAAACACAATTCTGATGATACCATTCTCCCGCTTAAAACCTTTCAGTATTTCCCTTCTGCCCTCAGAATAAAATCCCAACTCCCTCACAGTAGGCAAGGTCTTGTGTTCTCTGGTCTCTGACTGTCCCCAGCCTTATTCAGGGCCACTCTCCTCCTCACTGTCTTCAGTCCAGGTACACATGTCTTTTGGTAGTTCTAGCAGGTGCTGTACCGTTTCCCCCATCAGAACCTTGATGTCTCCAGTTATTCACTTTCTTAGAACCTTATTTGCATTTGTCACATTGTAATTAGTTGGCATGTGTGCAATTATGTTTTTAAGTCTCTCTTCCCTCATGGACTGTAAGTTTCACACAGTAAGGAACTGCATCTTTCTAGCTGACTGTTGTATTTCTAACATGCCATAGTACCAGGCACAGTGCCTGGGACATGGTAAACATTGAGATACTTGAATGAATGAAGAAATAATGGGACGATTAAATAGATAAATAAAAAATGAATATGTAAGGTCTAGACATTTCTTTTTCTAGATAGATAATAGATAAATAGATGATAGAAAATTTATATACTATATACTATGTAGAGCCATGTATGGCAAATATATTCCACAGTTCTCCTGTGTTTCTACCTATTTTCCAAGAAAAAACCATTGACAACTTTGTTGTAGACTATCTTTGCAAGGATGTTTACACAACAAAAAGCCTTGGAAGACAGAGGTAGTGTCTCTCCCTAGGGCAAAGGGCATATTTGTTTTCTCACCAGGATAATAAACATGTCTCCCTCTGGAGCAAAGTTTGGGCAAGTTTTCTGGCAGCCCTCTTACACAACTGAGAGTTTCCTAGATTTAGGATTTCTCAGTCGTGACAAAAATCTGCCACATACACAGCATCTAGCTGGGCTGCTCTTCATTGCCTTTATGGGACTTAGTGAGCAAGGAGAACCAATACGACCATGAAGCTCATGATGCTTGCTGTGCCATGGGTAATAAAGTCCTTTGTCTCTGACATGAGAGTCTCACTTTCCTGCTAGCACTTATAGAACTATGGCAGGCTAACATGTTAGCATGAAAATAAGGTAAAATCTCAGACCCTTCACAATTCTTGACATCATGTGCTTTAACAATTGGCAGAGCTGGGAGAAGAGGAGTGGAGGCTGAGATCCTCCTGGGAAAATTGAGAAGTGTACGAAAGATGGTATCTTGGTTGTGAATTAGAGATCTTCCTCAAAAGGCAATTTTGAGGCTGCTCAAAAAAATGGGAAATCGGCCCAGCGTGGTGGCTCACGCCTATAATCCTAACACTCTGGGAGGCTGAGGTGGGCGGATCGTTAGAGCTCAGGAGTTCGAGACCAGCCTGAGCAAGAGCGAGGCCCCGTCTCTACCAAAAATAGAAAGAAATTAATTGGACAGCTAAAAATATATAGAAAAAAAATTAGCCGGGCATGGTGGCGCATGCCTGTAGTGGCTGAGGCAGGAGGATCGCTTGAGCCCAGGAGTCTGAGGTTGCTGTGAGCTAGGCTGATGCCACGGCACTCACTCTAGCCAGGGCAACAGAGTGAGACTCTTTCTAAAAAAAAAAAAAAAAAAAAAAATGGCAAATCTTAGTTCCAGAATTGTAAATCAAAAAATAATGTTAATAAATGTGTAATTACTGGAGTACTTGAAACATAAATATTTAAAATGAACACCCCTATGCCCAATTCCAAATCTATTAAATCAAAACCATGCTCACAGAATTACTTTTCTAGATGATGAAGCAAGATTGGACTGATTCATTGATTTTTTTGTTTCTCCCAGATCTCCTAGAAACCAAGAGAATGCATCTTCCCCAAGGTAAAAAAAAAAAAAAGAAAAAAAATGTCTATTGTATAACTGGCACCATGTTAGGATTGGGCCCAAATATGAAGCATATAAGACTTGTTCACCACCAGGATCAAAACCCCTGAACTCTTAAAAAAGTTTTAGCCATACCCCATCTTACTCTTACTCCATCTTCTGGGTGTTCACAATTATCCCACCCATTTTCTTCAATTCTATATATCACCGGTATATAAACATTTTATAAACAGATGACAGATGAATAGATCAAGATATAAATAGATAAAGAGAGACAGAGTATACTGAAAAACAAGATAAGCAAAATATACTAAAAATTCTCCATTTGGAACAGGACAAGTCTATAAAGCAGATAAAAATAATTTATAAAGTTTTACTTTAGCATAATACGAATTGATAGAGTAGTCTTTTTAACTCTATAGATGGTAAATTAAATGACACCCCCAGCAAATAAAAAAAGCTCAATATTCAATAGTCTTCACTGCCACAGTAAGGTCTGCATTTTCTGCTCCCCTTTATTTCACAAATAAGCTCCAAATCTTACAGCGTCCTAGCATGACAAGTACGCTTGTTCAAGGCCAAGAATGAAATATCTAATTACTGATGGAAACTCACCTGTGAGCACAACCCAGCGAGAGCCGCTAACGGAGCTCATTTAGAGACTCCCAATGGTTTTGATTCAAAGAACTCCCTGAAGACTGACTGATTACATCAGAATTTCTTGCTGCAGTGGTCAAAGTAATATCCACAGGATATGACAGGAATTATGATAGATATCGAAAACTCTGCAAGTTGAAGAGTAAAATCACTTTTCTACCTGAGAGTTCTGTTCCAAATAAAACTGAAAATATATCAACAGTGAAAAGTTAATCTCTTCCCAGTGGAAGTAATGAAGATATACAACACACAACTCTTCCAGGGAAAAGAAAAAGAACCTCTTCTGCACGAAGCTTTTCTCCTCAATCTAGTTGGAAATTTGTATATGATACTAAATAATTCATTGGATTATTGATCATCCACCAGATTAACAGGGAAGAAATTTGATCAACATTCACGGTATATACAAATCAGTCGTTGAAAACTTTCTTCTTTCAAATCAATATCTTCCAGATACCAGATAAGTCTTTGAAAGAGACCTAAGGTTTGGTGTTATGACAAAAGGTTTTGGAAATGGTTTTGGAAAATTATTATATTCCTCTTTTTTGAACCTATATTTACAGAGCCAAACCTACAACTTTTAAATAAACATACATTTAAAATGAAAACCAATTAAAGCCCAAATAATTTATGTAGATATTCCACCTTCAAGGAGTGGAGTTTAATCTCCCACTTCTAAAGTGTGAGCTGTGCATAGTGACTTTCTTCCAAAAAGTACAGTATGAGAAGGGGGAAAAAATTACAGTGGAGAAATCTGACAAACACTACCTCAGCCAAGTGATCAAGCTTTACATCACCAGTTATGTCATGTTCTCTCTCTTTTATTTTTTAGACACTCATAGTAAGTAAGCTCTTTAAAATCTTCAAAATCTATAAATCATAGGGAGGGATCTTAGCTATTGTAATTATAGCATTGTGCAAATTGAGTGAAGAATGATAGCAACAACAACGATAGCTAATATATAATATGTACTGTGTGATAATTACTGTACTAAGGGATTTTATGTATTTACTCATTTAATAAAATTATAAGTCATGTTCTTTTGCTATGAGATGAGAATGACACTTTACCTCTGTGGTTTACCTCCCCAAAACCCACAAACCCAGTCTAATCTTGAAGAAAAATATCAAACAAATCCCAGTTGAGGGACATCTAAAAAATACCTGACCAGAACTCCTTAAATTGTCAATGTCATCAAAGACCAGGAAAGTCTGAGAAATGTCACAGCCAGAGGAGCCTAATGAGACATGATGACTGAATGTCATGTGATATCCCAGATGGGATCCTGGAACAGAAAGAAAAAATTAGGTAAAAACTAAGGAAATCTGAATAAAGTATGGACTTTAGTTAAATAAAAATGGATCGATATTGGTTCATTAACTGGGACAGATGTACCATTCTGTAGGATGTTAATAATAGGGGAAACTGGAAGTAGGATACATTGAAACTCTTTGTACTATCTCTGTAATTTTCCTATAAATTTAAATCTATTATAAAATATAAAGTTTACTTAAAATTTTTGTTTAAATGAACTACTTCTGAAAAACAAATTAAAGCTACACATATCTGAAGCCAGACTTCATGGTAAGCCAGTAGTGATTATCTGATTATATCTATGTAGGCTAATTATAGTTATATTTCAACAGAACTAGACAGCATTTAAAGTAAGACAGAAGGTTATATATAACAAACTAACCAAAGCACAAGAATGTACCCAAGATTATAAAATCTTCCATGCTGCATCTGCCTAGCGTCTTCTAAATGTCAAATTTTCTAGCAAATGCTTTCAAAATGGAAACCACTGCTTTACTGTTCCTGGGAGATACAAATACTAACCCTAGAAGGCAACAAGAATAAAATATGCAGGGCTAATAGGACACGAACTAAGGATAAAAAGTTACCTTCTCTTTTAAAAAAATTTTCTACACATAATGTCTAAAAATTCTTTCCCAGAGTATAAATTATCTCACAATTATACAGATTTAATTGCAAATTCGTCTGGCCCATGATAAATCTAAATTTCTATTCAAATCTAAATGACCTGTAAGGGGTTTTTCCTTCCACAACTTGGCAATGGACTTTCATGAAGACACTAACGGAGGTGAGAGAGAAAACCAGAGAGAGAAAGAAAGGGAGAGGATAGTGTTATTTATACTATAACTCAGCACTTCAGTTATATTTGTGTTAAAATGAGAAATATTGAAAATCAAAATACCAATTATAACATTATTTTAGTGCAAACATATGTTCTGATTTTCAAACACTGAATTATAAACAACTGACTTTGAAACCCAAACCTTGTGTAAAATGCTGTCTGTTGATCCATACTCATACCAGGAATTTTACATGTTGCTGTAGCAGTTGACTAATGCTGTACCTATTCTCATCTTCACAGAAGCCCTATTAAAGAGCTGACATTATTTTTCCTAAGGAAAAAATTAAGGATATAAACTAAACTCTGGTTGCAGGGTTTTTCCATAATATTTATCCAGGGAAGAGCTAATTTCCAACCAAAAAGGAGACTGAAGAAATGAATATGTACATATGTATATTGATATGTAATCCTTAGAATGGTTATAGAAAGATATGTAATGTCAGGGGGAAGTTTTTGTGATATGCTGTGGGGTCAACTGAGTGTTCTCAGATCACTCTCCATCATTCTCGCCCGAATTCGTCCCCGAGTGGCACCAGCGTCGGTCCGAACCCCTCGCCCCACACGTTGGGCGCCAATTTATGTCCCGACCCGCGGGACATACAGCGTGGAGTGGCGAGGGGAGGACTACCTGCCAGTGAAGAGAAAAAGGAGAGAGAGAGAGAGAGAGAGAGTGGGAGAGATGGGACAAGAGACACACAAAATGGAGGCAAGACAAAGCTCTGATCAAGCCTCAGCGTTTATTGTCGGGTGCTTGCTTATATGCCCTGGGAAGGGGGAAGGGTAAGTTTAGGGGCCATGGCATTCGCTGATTGGTGGTAGACGGGTGATGTGAGGGAGCAGGGGCCGTTGGTCTTGGCGCGCGCGGGAAATCTAGCGTGGGACTTTCCAGGGGAGGAGGAAGAAGGAGGAAGTGAAGGCTGGTATAAATGGCTGCCGTAAGCTGCCTTTTCACGGCCATGTTGGCTCCCAACGTTAATCAAAAAGAGGTTATGAATCGAGTGTATGAATAGTGTTCGACTTTACATCTATAGCTTTCAGCTCAGTAGATGTGAGGGGCAAAGAATTCAAATAAATCCTGAACTTTTTTTAGAGGTTTGATTATTGTAGTGGTATAGGCAAATTGATTCAGAATCTATTTTATATATGTTATTGACTTGAGCAAAT
>CAUYSK010021804.1:0-21022 GCA_963575035.1 Avahi laniger
GTAGTCCCAGCTACTCGGGAGGCTTTGGCTGTTGGATCGCTTTTGCCATGGTGTTTTTGGTTGGTGTGAGATTGGTTGACGCCAAAGCACTATACCCAGGAAACACAGTGTGACTCTGTCTCAAAAAAAAAAAAAAAAAAAAGAACCTTGTTTGCCCCCATTTCTCCGGGACGTGCCATGTACTGTCTGCCCCTCCCGGTTGTGTTCACCCAGAAGAGCTGGGGGACAGCAGACCCCAGGGCAGAGCCTCTGCTGGGTCCCAGGAGCTCGTCCCTGCCTGTGCCTGAGTGAGAGCCGAGATTCCAGCCGGGGCGGTCAAGCTGGAACAGGCTGAGAGGCTGCAGCAGCAGCAGAACCAGGCAGGGGCGGGGCCGGGTGCATCTGGGTCGAGTCCCTGCACTCCCTGCCCTGCGCTGGGACCTTGGAGTCTGGGCTTCTGCCAGGTGAGGAGCAGAGGGGCTGTTCCCTGTGGGGTGGGAGGCGTGAGCGTGAGGGCCACGCACTGCCAAGCAGCAAGAATGCGCCATGCTTTTCTTCGGCGAGGGAAACTGCCACTGGTTTTTATGGAAATACTGGAAACACTGGAAACTTAAAGATGCCTGAGATGATGAGACACATTCAGGACAAATGCCTTCTTAAAAGGTTTTTAAAATGCCTTTTTGTATGTCAAATGTAACGTTTATTTTTTAAATAATCAAATTGTTTTGCCAAAACCCATGCTGTAATTCTTTCTTTCTGGGGTGGGGTGTGTGGGTTGTGAGCCTCGGTGTTGGGCTGTATGTTCTTGGAGGAAGGGGAGGGGAAAGGTGGGCCCCAGGGCCCGAGGACAGCTGTGAGCTGCCGCGAGTGTGGGTCTGTCTGCAGGCCTCGCGGGAGAAACAGCAGTGGGCGAGGCGACCAGGCCTCGCGGATTCCCAAGCAACCCTCCCGGCAGCCCCCTGGATCGGAAGGAGCTCACCCCACCGGAGTGCGTCTGGTGCCTGAGATGTTGGGAGGGACAGGGAGGGGAGGGGCTTGGGAAGCAGCAGTGCCTGACACCCTTGCTTGTCTTCTCTTCTGTCCCTGCCTGCCCCACTTCCGACCTGTGTCATGTTCCTGGGAACCTAAATGTTTTGGGAGATTTTCAGGTTGTCGCAAATGCCAGGCAGGACCCAAGCAGGTTTGGTGACACCACGAGGTGCCAACAGGAGCAGCCTGTCCACCCAGAAAAGGGGGGCTCCAGACAGGGACCCCACACCAAGGGGATGGAGGCAGATGTGAAACACACTAGCGCCTCCAAGGCAAGAGGTCAATGGAGGCTAGAAACCAGAGGCTGCAGTGACCGTCCCGGGCTGTCCCCTCGGACGGGAAGCACGCAGGAATGTGCTTCCTGGGGGAGAAGCCCAGAGCTCTCCTCTGGTGATGGCAGGTGGTTCTGCAGTCCTCACGGAACATGGTAGGGGCTCACTGCTCCCCAGCGTTTGAGTCTATGAGGGCAGCACTGGAGGGTGCCCTGGTGCCAGGACCCCCTGGGGGGCCACCCTGCACTGTGGTGTTCTGGGGAGTTCAGACACAGGTACGGGATGTGGCACCCAGGGCTAGCCAGTCAGGACATCAGTGCCCACAGCTGCGGGAGGAATTGGAGAGGGCTCAGGGACCCAGTCAGTCAGGTCAGAGTGACCCCATGGACTCAGGCTGACGCGACTTCATCTCTCTGGACTCAGACCTGAGGGGGTGTAGCTCTGGAGCTGCTGGCAGCCATCTGGGTGCCACTGGGGGCCTTAGGATGAGGCTGGAAGAGAACAGAGCCCCAGGCTGCCATGGCGGAGGCGGGGGGCGTCACAGTTGTAACAGAAAAACCTAATAGATAAGAGCTGGGGACTTTGTTACGTATTTCAGGAAGCCCAGCAGAAACTCCACACTGACCTAAAAGAAGGTGATTCAGGCTAATCAAGAGGGCAGAACTTCCTGTTTGGAGTCAGGATCGCATTGGTCCAGTGCCATGCAACTTCGGTTGTTTTCTTATTGCTTAATTGGCGTCATTTTCCTGATAGACTATGGTTTTTGAAACACAGGGACGGGAGAGCAGGAGGGGAAGAGTTGTGCAAATAGTAAAAGGAGTCGTGGTGGAGACAAGCTCAGAAAATGCTGGCCTGAGGCCGCCTTCCCCAGGGTCCCTTGCAAGCTCTTTGGATGCACAGCCAGAGCCCTGGAGGGGCCAGCTGGCCTGCCCCGCTCCCAGCAGAAGGAGAGGGGGCTGTGGCTCCCCCAGATGTCCCTGTCTCTCTGCCATCTCCACACTCACCTGTCTGGCTAAGGACGCACACTGCAGACTCCACATGTACAGGCTGCCCTGCAGTGAGTGTGTGAGTCTGTGAGTGAATGAATGAATGGCAATAATGAAAGCAAGGCAAGAATTGTTAGATGCTGCCAGGAGAGCTCCGGGATTGTCCAGGGGTTGTCCTCCACAGGTTGCCTGGATACTTCTTGGAATTTGGTGCTCTGGACACCAAAACCCTGTGCCCTCTCTTTCTGAAGGAGGCGCTGAGCAGGGCTGTCTTCAGAGTCCCAGGAGAGGTTCAGGCAGGGTCTGCTAGTGGGACCCAAGGGCCCCGGCCCGGTGTCTGTGGATGAGGAGAGGAGAACAGGAGCCGGTGGCTGGAGCACGAGGCTTCCACAAGGGTGTGGGCAGCAGGGCAGCCGATGGGAGAGGGGGAGGGGTGGAGGATAGGGCAGGTGTGGCAGCCAGGGGGAGCCTGGCGTGTGGCATCATCTCTAGGGGAGGGAGGTTTTGAGAACATGGATCTCCTGCGTTCAGAGTGGGCCAGGGGCACAATGCATGGGTGTCCAGCCATGATGGGGCCATCACACCTCATGCCTGACTGTTTCCCACAGGCTGGAGGTGGAGAGTAAGGCCGGGGTCAGTGCCCGCAGCCAGGGGCCACTCTACCCCCTGGGGGGCATTTGCCATACCCACTTCCTCTTCCCCTTCCCTATCTGCAATGGAAACCCACTCTTACATTTTCTGTCTGGAGAAGTGTTGTCGGAAATAAAAATCATAAAGCAAAGCTCATGCTGTCAGGCCCGCCTGCTGCTCCATAGCCTTTACTTTTTACAGAAAAAAAAAAAATACAGAAAAGCACAAGATAGGAATACTAATCCGTGCAGATTACTTCCACTCAGCGTAATGACTGTAAGATCTTTTATATTGCTTATTTATTTATTTAGACAGAGTCTAGCTCTGTTGCCTGGCTAGAGTGCAGTGGCATCATTGTAGCTCACTACAGCCTCCAACTCCTGGGCTCAAGTGATCCTCCTGCCTCAGCCTCCCAAGTAACTGGGACTACAGGTGCACACCACCACACCCAGCTAATTTTTTCTATTTTTGGTAGAGATGGGGTCTCACTCTTGCTCAGGCTGGTCTTGAACTCCTGACCTCAAGCCATCCTCCCGCCTCGGTCTCCCAGAGTGCTGGGATTACAGGCGTGAGTCACCGCACCCTGCCTTATATTGCTTTTTGAAAGAAAAACAAAATCACAAATATTTTTGCAAAAATCATTCATCCTTGCTACAAATGAATACAAATAGTACAGAAAAGTACACAAATGAATGTTAAAAAATAACCACTGTAGTCTAACCCCCTAGAAATTAACAACAGTAGCATTTCAAGACCCAGATATAAATAGAAGAGATTTAAAATATTTTATAAAAACGAGATCCTTCTCTTGATGTTAATTTTAATTTTAATAGTGCATTAACAATTTTACTTAGAACTGAAGGAATTGCTGAACTTCAAAAGAACATTTTGTCACACCATAAATATCATTTCCCAGAAGGCTGGAAATGTATGAAAAACATTGAGAGGCTGGAGTCCTTTGCGGTTTTTAATGTGATGTCTAACTCCTTGCCTCAGTTTTGGTTTTGAGGACTATTGACTTTGACCTTACAGACACTGATTTGCCATTAGCTTCGGTCACCTGGCTCCCAGCTCTGGGTTTTTCTAGGCACGTTGTTTTCATCTTGCTCTGGTGCAGGATCCTCACCTGTTCCTTCCCCGCCGGTTCTCTGCCCACTTCTGCCTCCCAGGGGCTCCTGCCGCTGCCTCCCACTTCTCCTGAGGCCCAAACTGGAGACCCACCCCGCCGCCAGCAGGATGGAGGCATGACTCTGCGTCCTCCTGGTCTTCCTGCCTGGAGTGTGCCCGCCCTCTCCATATCCTCTTGTCAGGGCCGGGGCTGCACCATGTGCTGGCCCTGCACACGGGGACGGGCAGGCTGCCCACACGGCCCTCACAACTGCTGGCTCAGGGCCGGGCCCCGTTCCAGGCCCAGGGCCTACCGAGGGACCAAAGACCCTGTCCTCATTGGGCTTATGCTCTTTGTCCTTGAATCCTGCATTCTCCCTTATTTGGGGTTCACCCACCCATCTTCAAGAGAACCTTCCTTCCCTTTTGCCGCCTCTGCCAGTTCTCACCATTTTCACTCAGAGACTGTTTTGCAGAGATGTCTCCATGTGCTCCGCACTGGTGGACCCCTCTGGCTCCTGGCTACTTCCATCCCACTGTCCTACTAGAACTCTCTCGAAGGCCACTACTGACCTCCCACTGGACTCACCCTCAGTTTGAAGGGTGCTGGCACAGTAAGGTAAGAGGCCACCACCCCCGCAGCAGCTACCCCTTACAGCTCAGGTGAGAGACCCTCCATCTGCAGAGGAGAAACCAAGGCATCAAGAAGTGGCCTAACTTACCCAAGGGTCTCAGCTACCAAGTGACAGCGCCACTGGAGTCAGCCCAACCCTGGAGTCCACTCCCTTAACCACCAGGTCACATCAGGAGCAGTTGCTCCATGGACAGAAACTGCTGGGCAGACCAAGGGCTCTTGGCCAGTGGCTGACCCATCACCAGGCCATCCGTCGTGTCCCAGCCTCTGCTGGGCCCAGGCAGGGCTCCGACCAAGTCTGGGGATCTGCTTTGCCCAACTCGCTTCCTCTTCTGGGAAGCTCGTTTCTACTGAGCCACAGCAGAGAGCAGCCTTAAGCTGGGGCAGGAGTTGTCACCAAGACCTGCCGGCTGCTACCAAATCTGGGAGACTGGAACAGTGGCCACCAATCCCGGGAGCAGGTTCTGAGGGTGTTGCCTGTTTTTATTGCTTGGGCTGTTATATCATCCCCTTCATCTATTCTCTTCATGGATTTAATTCTGGGTGCCACATAGCTAAGCTTTGTCCCCTCCTCACCTCTACCCAAGAGGGAAGGGAAGGCGGATTGTAAGAGGCGAGTTTTCTCCCCTTTGGGTTTCTATTTATGCATAAAAAGCACCATAAAGGACTCTAAATGACGAGAAACCATCCGCTGTGCCTGCCGCTGTGCCTGTGAGTTTTTCCAGGGATTCCTTCCCCCCTGGGAATTTGACATCTTAGCAATCTTTGCCAACGCACAGCCTCGCGTCCTGCTCTGTTTTGTTTATGTCCTATCCTGAGCATTCTCCATGCCGCCTCCTGGTCCCGGCGCCTACGGCTTCAGCACGTGCGTGACGCCCCACGGAAGGAAAGCGGCCTGGCCAGTCCTCTGTTGCTGAACGTCTAGGTGAGTCGTGACACTTAACTGCTGAGATGATGCGGCAACAAGTGTATTTATAATGCAAAACCCTCTTTTTCTTTATCGTTTTCTAAATGATGGAAGTGTGAAGTTTAAAATGACCTGATCAAGGTGAATTACTTCGTAATGGAAAACAAACCTCGATGTGATGATGATTTCAGCCGCAACAATAACCAATGGTGTAGTAAAGAAAGGAAGGAGAGTTAGAAGATGTGATGTATCCCAGGCACGGGCAGAGGCCCAGAAAGCTCTTGCTCAGGGTCAGTGCAGTCACCTGCGGTGCAGGCAGCAGAGGAGTGCGCCCACCATGGGAGACAAGCAAGAAGAGGCTGCCGGGGCTGGAGGCCATGACACCAGGCCCAGAAACCCCCTTCAAGAGTTCTGGAGTCCTGGTCCTAAACTTTAGGTCCCCAAGTCACTGGATTTCATGCCGCGTATTATAATACTTTGTTCCCGAATTTTGGGCATCACTTGCTGTTTTCACCAGGACTCCTTTGGTTGCAAGGGACAGAAACCCAATTCAAACTAGATTAAAAAAAAAAGAAAAGAAAAAAACAAAAAGGAAAAAAGGAAATGCCCTGGCTCCTGTCCTTGGAAGGTCCCAGAGTGGAAACAGCTTCAGCATGACTGGATCCAGGGAAGTCAGCAGCGGAGCCAGGAAACTTTGAGTCCAGCTCCCTGTGCACTAGGGTTGCCAGATGTAGCAAAAAAATCCTCAGGGTGCCCAGTTAAACCTGAATTTCAGATAAAGAACAAATAAAGTTTTAGTATAAGTATGTCCCATGCAACATTTGGGACATACTTATACTAAAAAAGTATCTGCTGTTTATTTGAAATTCGGATTTACCTGAGTTCCTGTGTTTTCTTTGGCAACTTTGCTGTGTGTACTGGCCGCATTCTTGCCTCCTCCGTTTGGCTTTTCCTGTAAGGGAAAATGGCTGCGAGCAGCTCACAGCATCTTGATGGCCCCAGATGCCAGAGGAAGAGAGGGCATCGGGCCCCGTGGCTCTGTCCCGGACATGCCTCTGTTGGGTCCAGTGTGCGTCGCTGTGGTGGCAGCACTAGGAAGCACCCTCTCACTCCCCCACCTCCTGCAGCCGCCCAACCCCCTGCCAACTCCTGGCTATGAACAGTTGAGAGCTTCTGTCCATCAGGGCCTGTGCCACGGCAGCTCCCAGCAAGTGCCACACGCCCTCTTCTAATCAGAGTCTGCCCCGAAGCCCCTCCCCATGGGGGTCCTGACAGGGCCCCTCTCTGAGTCAGTGACTGCAGGAGGCTGGGGGCTGGCCGTCCATCCCGGGGGCGTGGCTCCGCCCGTGGGACGCTCCCAGAAAGGGAAGATTTGGCGCAGAACCGCACAGAGCCACCCCACGGGCTGGGTGTGAGAGCTCGTGAGGGATCTTGGAACTTTTCACTGCATGTCTCCTGGTCCGTGGAAGGGCAGTTTAGTAGAGATAACAACTTTAGTAGTTGCTATTCCATGTTCCAGAGAAGGGAACATCCATCCAAAAGTTTTTCTAATCATATAGTTATTTCAGAAGCAAGTCACCCTCCAAGAACACCAGCCGAAGGGTGTGTTTACACCCAGAGTCTTGCAGGCAGTCTGCTCCGCCGCCCACCAGCGCTGGAGACCAAGCTCAGGAGAGAGGAGGGGAGGGGAAGAAGCCTCTTCCTGCTCTCGAAAATCAACATGGGCTGCGGCGCTTTCCTTAGCTCCCCCGCAGCAAACTGCTAAAATTACTCCTAGTGCCTCAAAAATTCCAGGGCCACCACAGCCTCTCTGTGCTTAGCCACGGTTTGATTCCTTATAAATATTATGACTTCATGTGCTGCCGTGGAGGATTTTCACAAAATCCTAAAATGCGGTGTAGAGGGCCAGGGAAGAGGGAGGTTGTCTCTTGGATGCAAGTGACATTCCACACGGGCTTGGATGCCAATCGACCGGCCGAGGGCTGCTGTAGACACCGAGAGGTTGGTCACCTGAGGCGGGAAGCCCCCAGAGCCAGACTCCAGGTGACACAGAGGCTGACTGTGAGCCTGGGTCCAGCTGCAGCCCCCCCCCCACTTCCCCTGGAGAAAGTGAGAGAAGGCCCATGGCGGGCCTGACCCCTGAGGCTAGACCCTAAGGCCTTGAGGGTCAGCCTAGAAGCTCAGATGTTATCCTGGGTGAGCCCCAGCTTCTCAGACCGGATCCCGCCATAGAGTTGGGGGGAGGGACCCGAAGCCACAGGGCAAATGAGACACCATCTCCCCGACAAGGACTGCACCCCAGGAGTTGAAGGAAAATATTATTTTTATGATAAAACAAGCCGGGAGCAGAGCACAAAATTCCATCCCTTTCAAATATGAAACACACGACTTCAAAGCTATTCCCACTTGAGGTGGGTTAGGGTGGTTTGGGGGAAAGTTTGAGACTTACTTCCTGGGCACTGGGGAATCAGCAAGGGTTTCTACCTGGGGAGGTGCCACACCAGATCGCCACGGAGCGGTTCATTCATTCATTCGACAGGTAACTACCGAGGGCCGCGCGCGGTGAATGGTGGGTACCAGCTCTGAACAAGGCAGGCGGGGTCCTCCTTCCCACATCAACGGAACTGGTCTGTGGACGAACCTCCCCCCGCGGTGGGGCGAGGGCCAGCTACTCGTCTCGATGGCCTCGCCGCAGGGTCACGGTCGACGCTCAGTGAGTGCCTGTTGACTGAGTCAACAACTGAATCAGTAATGGTTTGTCAGGTCTGAGTCGGACCAAGCGTGTTGTGCTGCCTGTGGGCGTCGCCTCTTCATGTGTTTTCTATCAGCGGCAGCAGAGGCTGCAAGGTCCCCGCGCCCAGCGGCTGCCAGCCCCACGCTCTGCTCCGAGCTCTGCCCACACACCCCGGCCCCGGCTCGCAGAGGGCTCCTGCCAAGAGCGATTTCCTTTCAGAGCAAGGCCTGGCCAAAACACGCAAGGGATGCTCGACTTGGCCTGTGGCGCATTTTCCGCCCTCTCCGTAGGATGGAAGGAGCAAGGACATGGGGTCCCTGTTGTCCTTGGCCTGTTGAGGACACCTGGGAGGAGACAGCACCTTGTAAGGGTAACAGCTGGACTCTGAGTCAGAAAGGTCTGAGTTCGAATCCTGCCCCTGCTGCTTAGCACTGAGGGACACAGGGCAATGTCACCACTGTGAGCTCTGGCGTCCTCCGTTGGGAACTGGAATAATAAACCCTGCTTTCCAGAAAGGAGGCACAAAGATGGGACTTCATCATGGCCCCCAGGGTCTGAGCGAGAGAGACCCGAGGCACCTTGCGGTGGCAGAGCGACATGTCTACACACGTGCACGCCAGCTCCGGTCATCTGCCCAGCGCAGGGTCCTCCTGTGCCAGGGCTTTGTCTTATATAAGGATGACCAAGACAGGGCCCTGCACTCAGGAAATGACAGACAAGGAGTGTTCTCGGAGTTGCAGATGTCATGAGAGGACTTGAGACAGCAGCAGCAGAGCTCTCCGCAGAGAGGGGCAGTTCTGTTGCAGGGGGCGTAAGAGAGTCAGGAAAGATCCCCGTCAAGTTGGTGGCCACAATTTAGTTCAGTAGACGCCACGAACTGATTCACACCAGTCCACAAGTATCTCTTGCCCACCTACTGTGCGCCAGGCACTGCACTTGATGCTGGGATGTGTGGGCAGCAGGACAGAGGAGGACCCTGCCCCAGGGCTCCCGGTCTGGTGGGGAGACAGCGCCAGGCGATGGCAACACCACGGGGCCAGGGCCACGCTGCGGGCGCTGCAGGAGCCCCTGGCGGGGGCAGCCAGCCCCCTTGGGGAGCAGCACAGGATGGGATTCCATGCTGGCAGAAGGGATGCTTCCGCTGGGCACAGACATGAGGAAAGCCCTGCTGTGTGACACAGGGCCAGCCACTTCCCGTCTCTGGGCCTCAGTCTCATCGCCCCAAACAAGTTGGAGCTGCTGCCCTCTGGATTCTGGCGGCTCTGACACATGTAACTCCTGAGGCTTTCTCAGGGGCCAAGAGAATCTGCTCCCTCATCATGACCTGGAAGCCCTTTAAAAGCTCAGCTCTCTCTCGCCATAGGAAATGCGGCTTGTGGAGGCAGATTTGCCAGCAAAGATGCACACTCAGAAGCTCCACCGGGGCCAGGGGCCTGCTCAGCGGGCTTCCTCTGCACTTGCACTGCTCATGTGCCCAGGCCTTGCCACGAGGCACACCGCCCCCCCACCAGCTAGAGCCCCAGAGCCACCCTGCTGGGGAGGCGGGGAACACAGAGCTTCTCTCTGGGCCTTTGCTGTAGCTCTGCGTCCTCCCCGCCTGCCCCAGGAGCCATGTGTGACTCCATCGAGCTGCAGAATCACCTTGTGAACCTTCTCCCATTCATCCCTGCTGGGCACGGAGGGCCTCCGAGGCCTAGACTAGAGGAACACAGGCTGACGGTCCTGGAGCCGGTCCTGGCTTTAGACATCCCAGATGCAGCTTCCAGACAGAGTTCAGCCTGCTCTCGGTAAGTGCCAGCCGCCTGGGTGGTCCGGTATCGGAATGAAATCCAGAGGCCAGAAGGAGCCCGGGTTCAAATTGCCACCAATTTCCTGAAAGTTCCTCTGGAGCTCCAGGCTAACCCACCAGTTGAGTGTGGAAAATAACAGACCCCCTCACTTAAAACCAGATGTCAGTATCTGTCCTGAACCAGCCAGGGAGACGGAGGCCCCCCTGCTCTCTCCCCTCCTCCTCTACCTCTCCCTGTCCTAACTCTGCAGACTGGATTGGCCACCACCAAGCCACACAACAGACCCTCTGCAAAGGAAGCAACTTCTTAGCTGGCACCTAAAAATATTGACTTGTGTTTTTCCTTAAATAGAAAGGAAATTCAGTAGCTCACTCCACCCCAGCACTGCTCCTTCTGGATTCTGAGTGGGCACCCTGGGACCTCACCCAGACTTAGCCGCCCCCACCCTGAGCTACTGGCTCGGAGGGATGAGCAGTGTCAGGGTGGAGGACAGGGTGGGGCTTGCCTGCTCCTGACAGGCTTCCCCGGAGGGGTGGCAGCGGGGCTGACCTGATAGCCCAAAGCACCATCCGTCCAGAGAGGATGTCTCTGATCACAGCACAGGGCGTCTCCGCGGCACATAGAAACCGGAGCACAGGGGGCCAGGGCTGCCAGACGACCCATCAAACAAGAAGGGGGACACTCGTGGTCAGCTAGCGGGTCCTCACCCAGGGCTTGCCGAGCTTGCCTTCCCAGCTCCCCTACTGGGCCTGCGTGGACAGTGAGAGTCAGTGGAC
The DNA here is from genome assembly GCA_963575035.1 of Avahi laniger. Lineage (NCBI taxonomy): Eukaryota > Metazoa > Chordata > Mammalia > Primates > Indriidae > Avahi > Avahi laniger. The sequence continues at coordinate 10,845 of CAUYSK010021804.1, forward strand.
AGTGGCTGGGGCAGGAGCATCTCCCTCTAGGCTGGGCACGGGGCTCTGAGCTCTGGCTGCGAGGAGGGGCTGCCGGGCCCAGTGGCTCTGCTCCGGCGTCTCTGTGGCTGGCTCCATGTAGGCCCTCATGGCACACGGGGAAGAGCTGCCCCAGGGCCCCCTGCAGCCAGGAGACCCTGCTTGATGACAAGCCACGGCCATGCGATGGAAACTAGGGAGAGGCCCTGCACCCTGATGGGAGCCGTCTCCAAGGCAGACTGCTGGGGGGAAGAGGCAAGAGGGAGACCGTGTGTGGTGTGCGGCGCCCATGTTAGAGAGCACAGGCGAATCTGGAAAGTTCTACATGCCGGGAAGCTGCAGGGTGGCCTCTGGGGAGGGGGACTGGGGGACTGTGGGAATGAATCTTCTTGTCTCGATTTGATTTACATTTTAACTAAAATAATGCATGTTGTTATGGTCTGAATGTCTGTGTCCCTCAAAATGCATTTGTTGAAATCCTACCCCCCAAGGTGATGGTGTTAGGAGGTGCAGCCTTTGGGAGGTGATTAGGTGCTGAGGATGGAGCCCTCATGATTGGATTTAGTGCTCTTGTAAAAGAGTTTCCCGAGAGAGCCTTCGCCTCTCCCACCAGCCACAAGAAGCCGGCCCTCACCAGAATCTGCCAGCACCTGCCTCTTGGACTTGCCAGCCTCCAGAACTGAGAGAAATAAATGTCTGTTGTCTGTGATATTTTGGTATAGCAGCCTGGGCAGACTAAGACACATGCAGATAGTTTTTTAAAATATCAGAGTGCTACAAGTAAAACAAAAACCCCTGGCACTTTCCTGCTGCCCTCTTCCCATAACCAGTTGGAACACCCTGCAGGTGACAATTTGCAATTCTTTGTAGCTGTTCTGAAATTCACCACCACGTTTCCCAATAGCCTGCTTATACTTCTGTCTTATCATTTTTTTCATTTTTGAATTCATCCAGAGAGGGATAGTCTCTGATCAGAGCATGGGACATCTTTGTGGCACATATAAACCAGAGGACAAGTGGCCACAATTTAGGCTACGTAGTATAATAGTTAAGATGCTGACTTTTGAGCCAGACTACCTGGGTTCAAATCCAGGTTCTACCACTTACTAGTGGTGCAACCCTGATCAAGTGCTACTTTTCTCACCTGTGCCTCAGTTTCCATATCTGTAATAAGGAATAGTAGTACCTACATCATGGGGCTCATGTGAGGATTAAAAGAGTTAACATGTGTAAGTACATATTCTGTGCCTGGAACATAACAAGCTCTCAAGAATGTTGGTGCTTATTGTCATCATCATCATCATCTTCTTCCATGTATGAGAGATGAGGAGTAACACTCTCCTGCCAGCTTCCTAATATGGTTATATCACAATTTTTGTTTAAATCAATATTCATTGTGTCTATTATTATGTCTATATAAATATTGTTTACAGCTGAGCCATGTAGGGTACTATGATTATATTTCCTTTCTAGTATTTTTGTTTGTTTTTCCTATATTTAATTATTGCCTTGTCTTTTAATTTCCTGTCACTAATTCTTCTTTTGGAATCTCTGACAGAACTGTGACGCTCTTCTCAATACAGACAGCACATTAGGCTACCCATTAGTTCTACTTCTGGAGGCTTCTGGCCTCCTGCTCCAACCCAGCATGGCACCTCTATAAGCAGGGGTCTAGTGTATGGGCAAGTGCCAGTCTCCATGAACACCTAGATCCTGGGTTCCAAATATCTTTCTCCAGTCAAAGAAATCAGGGCTCCTTGGAGAAATAGCTGGTTCCGGGGCAGGGAAAGTATAAAATGAGCCTGGAACATCTTTCTGTGCAGAAAAGGAAATGCTCAAAGGATGGTGGGGACATTCAAAAGGGCATGACAGAAACCAGCTTGAAGGGGCTGCCACTGTCAGATTGGGTACAATTTAAGCATTAAAATAAATAATGATAGTCATGGATTATTATCCCTTGAAGTAGGAGGTCACAGGTTTGCTCCTGTCGTGTTAACCACCCAGTACTCTGGGTTGCCCACACATGGGTGCCAACAAGGGTCCCATGGCTTCCCAAGCCTCAGTGTCAACAGGAAGGTAAGGGAAGCCCCCAGGGATCACTCTCAGGTCACACCTGTGAGGCCAGTGTCCCTGTAGAGGGGGGCGGGGGGGAAGGGGGGTTGGACACCTCAGCCTGGAAATGGGAAAGGCCCAGGAGGGGCTTGTTACAGGTATTCTCCATTCCTATCCCCATTTTATAGATGAAGGCCCTAAGGCAAGGAGATGAGATGGCTCTCCTAAAGTCCTGGTCGAGCTGGAATTTGCCCCTAGCAGTTGGATGCCTGAGCCTGCTCAGCCCCTCGGCCTTTCTGAGAATTGCCTGTATGGCAGAAATTATAATCAAAATAACAGACTCCTGTAGGGCCAAGCTGACTACTCACTCTGGAGGGAGGAGGGGGCTTCCAAGCTTGCTGGGGGTCAGTGGCACAAAGAGAGACTTTATACACATTTCTGCTTCCAGTCTTGGAATTCAAATCTAAAGCCCTAAGGATAATTTCTAGTTTTGTCACTTCTGTCTGCATGCCTCAGTTTTCCCACCCGGCCATCATGGGTATTTCAGGATCATCCCCTGCCCGCTCCAGTGTGCTGACATTGGAGGCTTTTGTAATTTGAGGGCTGCTCAGCTAATGTTCCAGGCAGGTAAGAAACAGGTTGGCCCACTCGTGGCTGCCTCTGGGGAGGGGGTCTGTAAGGTAACTTCCTGACCATGGGACATGCAGTTCTCTTGCAGTGAGGAGTGGCAGGGGACAGCAGTCACTGCCGAGGTGCAGGGCTGGCTGGAGAACACCTGCTCTTGCCTTTCGGCTCTCAGGTGCGCTGCAGCCAGGGCTGACGGGCTGCTCCGGGCCGGTGGCACGTGCGGGGCAGCGTGATTAGGGCAGAGCCCACGGGAGCTGGGGGGATGGTGAGCACGAGGGGGTCCTGTCCCAAAGTGCCCCTCTGTGGCCACTGGCAGGGCCAGCGCTTCTCACCCCACAGTGAAGGGGGGCAGGCACCCCAAGTCCTTCCACAGGAGCTTAACGCTGGCCTTTGCAGTGTCCCCTGCAGACACCTTCCTGAAGGCCACCTCAGGAAACCAGGGCCTGGGGCGTGTCCAACTCGCAAAGCATCCAGGACCTTCCTTCAGTTCTTCAGCCGCCATCCCTCTGCTTCTGTTTGCTCAAGTTTGCACAAGCAAATGTCTCCATTTATTCAACAAATATTGATTGAGGACAGAGGGAGATTAGATTATCATTGAGAACATGTTTATTGTCCCCCCACCCCACCCACTGGGACAGCGTCCTTCTCTGCCTCACGACCTGGGGCTCGGCCAGGTGACTCGCTTTGGCCACTGGGAAATGAGTGCACAAGACTCGGGCAGAGACTTGAAGGGCACTGGCTCCTCTGCTGTCGCCAGGAGAGGAGCTTCCCCAGGGTCTCCCCACCGCGCCCTCAGCCCAGGCCCCAGGACAGCAAGCCAAGCCCCAGCACCTCTGTAGCCCAGAGCAGAGTCATCCAGTCAAGCCCAGGGTGACCAGCTGACCCCGCCACCCTGCAGAAAAGGGAGTGAGAATAAATGACTGTGATTTGAAGCCACTGAGTTTGAGGGTAGTTTCGTCCACAGCAGTGGATGACTGATACAAGGGCCTACTATGTATCGAGCTCTGAGATAAGCTTTGGGGATTCGGTGGGAAGCAAACACAGACCCTCATGAAATGCACCATCTGGTAAGATGCAGATTCATCAGAGGATGAGACAAGTACTTGTAAAAATCGCCCCCATGACAAGTGCAATGAGGGAGGGGTCCACAGGAGAGTGTCAGTAAGGGACAATGAGCAAGACAGACCTCCTAAAGCCCGGTAGGCATGTTAGGCTTTCTGAACGATATTTTAAGAACAGTGGGTGGGGGTCTGTGTGAAATGTGCATTTTGCAAATATCACTTCTGCTGCTGAGTGGGAAACAGATTGGAGGGGCTGTGAATGCAGGGAGATGGGTGAGGAGGCCTGATGAGGGGTGATGGTGGTCTGTGGCTGCCAAGGTCAAGATCAAGGTGTGGGCAAGGCCAGGCTCTCTGCGAAGGCTCTAGGGGTGGATCCTTCCTTGTCACTTCCAGAGTCTGATGGTTGCTGGCAATCCTTGGCATCTGTGACTGGTACATGCATCACTCCAGTCTCTGCCTCCCTCGTCACATTCTGTGTGTTGTCCTCCGTGTGTCTGTGTCCAAATCTGCCTCCTCTTATAAGGACACCTGTCATTGCATTACGGCCCACCCTAATCCAGTATGACCGCATCTTAACTTAATTATATCTGCAAAGATTATATTTCCAGATAAGGTCACATTCACAGGTTCCAAGTGGATATGAATTTTCGGGGCACAGTGTGGCATAGGGTGGGGGTAGAGCAGGTGACGGGTGAACACTGTTGGGAGTTGCTTAGGAGGTAAAATGCATGGAGCGTGGAGCTGGGCCCACCTGCAATGCCCCCTCTTCTCTTGACTCCCCTCCCCACCCCTCTACTCAACCACGGAGCCAATCCTTATGGCTGTGTCTGCTCATTTCCTGTCACGTGGTCAGGCTTGTCTCCAACTTGCACAGGTCTTTTGTTTGGCGATTGTTGCCCATGACCCCTTCCAGGGGCTGGGAAGGCAGCACTCACCCTTTTCTTTGCCACCTGGTGCTCCTGATGACCTGAGTTCTCATGGATCACATTCGATCTGAACTTGGCCAACACGCAGCTTGGGCTTTGAGTAGCTCTGGGTTCAAGTCCTGGCTCTACCACTTACTGGCTTGGTCACTCTGGGTGATCTGCTTAACCCCTTTGTGTCTCAGCTTCCCCACTATAAAACAGAGATAATCCTAGTACCTACCTCACAGGAGGGTCACACAGGATACTACATGTAAAGCACAGAGCATGGTGCCTGGCGCATAGCAAGCACTCAATAAACATTAGCTTTAAAAAAATCTGTTGTCATCCTGTGCCTTAATTACTTCTTCTTCCAATCTAATATCCCCTGGAGAGAAAGATTCAGGACATCCCCACTGAAGAAAAAGCCCTCCCAGGGCCAGGATGACCACTTTCCCAGATGGAATGTGCCAGGCTCTGTGCAGAAGGGTGGCAGGATTGATGCTCTTGGAGGTATTTTTCCAGGAATGAGGCAGAATGGGAGCTGATTTCTTCTCACTCTCCAGGCTGGTCCCTCATGGGATCAACACTGGCTTTACAAGCTCCCAGCACAGAGCAGGGCTTACCGCTCACAACTAATAACTGCTCACTGAATGAATAAGGCAGCCGACCTGCTGCCTGGGCACCGGGGCATCTGGAACTGAGTGTGGAGGAGAGAAGCTGGACCTGCGAGTTTGCACTCATTGTCAAGGTGTCTACTAAACCGGCAAGCTCTGCAGTGGGAGAAATGTGTCCCTGACTATTGGAGGTATGTGGTCTGTCATTTGGGATAGAAAGGTGACCTTGCCAGAATCTTTATATAAAGTCTTAAAATTTGAACTGAAGCCACCAAATATAGGTCTTCTCTTCCTTTCTCTCTCTCTCCTCCTCTCTAAGTTAAATAGAAACAGACCACAGAACAAATGTATATAAACCCATTCTTTGTTACTGCTATTACTAACTGGAATTTTCTCACTTATTGTTTATTATCAGTCACTCCCACTTAAATGGAAACTCTTTAAGGCCAGAACCCTGGCCCATTTTCATTTACCACTCTCTCTCCAGCATGCAGAATAGTACTGCTCCATATTTATTCATTGGCTTATATTATAATTATATTATAATATATATAATATTCAAGATGTCCCATGGAAAAAATACACTGAAAGACTGTTAAAAACGTCTGGTGAAGAGTTAGGGTAAGTATCAAGATCACAGCTTGCTCACTTCTATTTCACTGGAAGTGTTTCTGAAGAACTTTGCAATAATTATTGTCACAAGCTCAACATAATATCTTTATTTCTTTCTTATTAAAGTCACAGGAACTCTTCCCAAGCCTGGTTATCATCCAATGTCTCATTTAAAAGTACTGAAACTTTGCTCTGAATGTTTTCCTTTATTCATGATTAGCAATGTCTGATAGAGCTATACTGCAATCTCACACTTGGCCAGCAGGTGTCACTGTCTAACAATATGTTATCTCTTGTGACAGCTACAGCAGTTTAAAGCCAAAGAATACGAAATAAATCAATGTACTAATTAGTGAATACTATAAGGTCAAAATTCTGTAACATAAAAACCACTCTACTTCAGTTTTACACCGTGAGATAAGTATATCTTATGCTAGGGATGCATCACGGGTTTAAATTTTATTAAGATGCCTTCATATTCTTTCTGTTCTGGTGGATCTTGCTACAATTATGTGTTATGGATCCCAGACTTTTCTAGGAAAGTTTATTATTTTAGAACTCCCCAAACCCTTTGATTTCATTCTAACACAGTGCCCTGTACATGTTGTGCTCAATTAATGTTTCTTGAATGATTGCTCCTCCTCCCCAAATACAGGTAAGAAAACTGAAATCTCAGAAAGGTTAAGTAACTTGTCCAAGGTCACACAGCTGGTGAATGACAGAAGTGGGGTTTGCATTAGTCTTGTTTAATTCCAAATCCTTTGCCCATTCACTCCAATCAGCAAAAGGGACTCAGAGAAGATGGGAGCCCCTGACACTTGTGAGGGCGGCAGGACTCTGCTCTAAGGGCCGAAAGGGTGTCCAAGACATCTCTACACAGACTCAGAACCATCATCAGAAAAAGTAGCTGATGCTAATTTGCTATCTAACAATTTCTCCTCATCATTTTCCTAAAACAGATTAAAGAAGTGAGCAAATTGTACTGATGCAAGTGATACAATGTCTGTGGGGGTAGGGATAGAGTTGGGGAGCCTGGCAGTGGCACCACTGGGACCCCAGAGCCACCTCCTCCCTATGCACCTTGGTGGAACACAGATACTTGGTTTAAAACTCAAGTCAGTCTTCAAATTCCTGGAGAGTGGTTACCAGGTACAATGTTGCAAGATTATGTATCTTCTTAACAAATACTAGCACCAGCACTGATACAGTGATCCTGTGCCCTTCTCACAGTCTGGCTCCAGGATTGCTCACCACTGCTCCATGCCTCTGGGGTCACTACTGCATGACCAGCTTTCCATCATCCCGCCGACTTGCCAGTGTCCTGCAGGATAGGAAGCTTGACTCCCCAGGGATTCCTCTGGGAAATTTAGGTCAGCAGGATCTAATTACCCAACTGGATCAGAGTTGAGATTTCAAGATTAATGCCAAAGGCAGGGTGGGGTCGGTTGGGGAAGCTGGCTCTTTCAGGGCACTCACATCTAAAGATAGGTCTTTAGCTCCCAAGTAGCCCTTGCCACTTGAATTACAGGAAATGAGCCCCAGTCTGCCCTGGAAGCTCTCCCCCAGGAGAAGAAGCATGGCTAGAGGAGTTCCCCTTAGGAAAGCCCACAGCACCATGACCCCAGGCCCTGTGGCTGCAGCAGCAGCCCTGTAAGAGGACGGCACCTGACAGGGGACACACACTTCCTGAATAACACACCAAACAGGGCTGCTCTTCCAAGGGGGAGAAATGAGCCAATCAGAGGGACCTGTGATTTTCATCAATGAGACTTCCCTGGAGTGCACCAAGAACTGGGAAAGAGCTCCTACTGCTGTCCCAGAAGCTCTCACAGGTCTCCCACGTGCCCTAGCATGAACAGCAGTTCTCAAATTGCAGAGCGGCTGGAGGGGGCCATGTGCTCTTTTAAATTGGTGGCACCCCTAGGTTGCTGACAGTGGCTGCCCATCTAAGCAGGGTGGCTTTGAGGTTCCTAGGTCACTTGAACCTAGAAAGTCAGAATGCCCGTTCAGACTCCCCTGCCCATGGCAGTCAGTTGAGCCTCTATTTTTATCCTGGGCCCAGAGCAAAGCTAAACTGATTTTCAGCGCACTGAGACAAGAAGACATCAAACTTTGGGATCTAACAGACCAGGTGGGTTCCAAGCTCTGCTACCCCAGGACACTCACTGCTTTCTCACTTTCACAGTAACACTAGTCATGCCTTGGTGGGGTGACGGGAAAGATTAAATAACCAGGGAAGCCACACTGCTCACTACAGCTTCTCCAGTAATGCCAATTCCCACCCCGCGCAGCAGACACCACACACAGTGAGGCGTGGGGAATGTAAGGAGGTTTTGCTCTGAAAACAGTAATTTCTCTAAACTCTTTCCTGTCCCGGAGACTGCTCTTGCTCTGTCGGAGGCAGGGGAGGAAAATTCCTTTGATGAGCTAGAGCCACAGGACACTCGGATGAGGACGTCCTCACAGGCGGGGACCGCCGGGCACTCACTCACCCGTCCCGCATTTGCAAACTTGCGGGAGCACCGAGCCGTGAGCCCCGGGGCTGCCCAGGTGCCCGGGCCCTCGCGGGCTCCTCGCCGGTGCACAGGGCTGCGGGAGGCTCCGCAGCGCCCACCGCCCGCCCCTGCCCCGCCTGTGCGAACTTCGGACCGTGGGGCATTTCGGACCGGCAAGCGAGGCCTCGCTCCTGAGGGTACCGAACAATCCTCTCTCCCCAAGGAGTTCTTTTAATTAGTGAGGCCCCACCCCTTCCCCAGGCCCGCACCGCAGCGGCCCCCGGCGTTGCAACTCAGGCCCCCCGGCCCCGACGTTTCCCAAACACGCGTCCCGCGGAACCCAAGGGTCAGGCGGCAACGCCCAGGCCGTCGGCCCCGACAGCAGGGCCGGAGGCGCAGCCGCGGCCTCGGGCGCCCCAGGCGGCCTCCGGGAGAGGAGAGGGCGGCGCCGGGCAGAGCGTGGCGGGCGGTGGGGGCGGCCGAGCGAGCGCCGGGCACGTGACACGCCGCAGCCCCGCCCGCCCGGGATCCCGGCCCGGCTCCGCGCTGCGCGCCCGAGGGGTCCGGGGAGGGGCGAGGCCGGGGGGGTGGGGCCGGGCCGGGGGCGGCGAGGGGCGAGGTCGGGGCGGGGCCGAGCCGAGGGCGGGGGCGGGGCCGGCCAAGAGCGAGGCCGGGGCGGGGCAAGGGCGGGGAGGGGCGGGTCTGCTGGCCCCGCCCACCGCGCTCCCTTTTTTTTTTTTTTCACTTTAAAGCCGTCGGTTGCTTTTTTATCCGCACACAAGTCGCGCTGGGCAGCCCGCGCGCTCGCAGCAGGAACCAGGCTCCAGGCGCTGGCGCCGGGGCCACGGGGAGGAGGCGAGTTCGCTCCCTGCGGCGGGCGCGGCCCGGGCGCCCGAGCGTCCTCGGTCGGAGACGGCGGCGGCGGCGGCCTCCCGGGCGCGGTAGGCAGCGCCGGGCACCTGGGACCCGGCGGGTGGGGGTCCGGACCGGGTGGGCGCGGGGCCGGCGGCGGGGACGCGGGCGTCGCGGCACGGGGGACCGAGTGGGTGGCGGGAGGCCGGGGCCTGGGGACCGGAGGAGGGTCTGGGCTGGGACCCGGCGGTGGGCGCGGGGAGTGCGGCCCCTCCCTTGGTGGCTCCCGGAGCCCGTCCCCCGCCGCGGGTCCCGGGAGAGGGGCCGGGCGCCGCCCAGCGCTGCGGCCGCTGCAGGCGCCGGCGGGTCCTGGTGCTCCTGGGTCCCACCTGCGGGGGCGAGACGGGGCGGGAGTCTCGGCAGCCGCGGGAACCGTCGCGCCCGGAGTTGAGCCTCGGCGGCTACAGACCCGCAGAGGGGGCCTGGGGCGCGCCGCGGCCCCGCCGACTTTCTGGTGCCCGGGCGCTCCGGGGCCTCTGTTCCCGCGACTGTCCCCACGGCCGAGGCGGGGACATCGACCCGCCACCCCTCGCCACGGGGGCCGCGCGATCCCGCTCAGCAAAGTTAGTTTCGCTTTTCCCGCCGGTCCGTGTCAGGATTTGCAGCGGGGCCCGACTGGCCCCCTCGGGCCTCCCCACACGGCCTGCAGCGCCTCCCCCAGGGAGCCCGCCGGGCGACACCCCGGGCGGCCGCCCTCCCCGCCGCCCTGGAGCCGCCGCGGCTTCTCCCAGCAACGAAGCGAGAACCCGAGTGTTATGTCAGGAAATCGATTAAAACAGAAAAACAAGAGCTCCTGGCCCGTCGGTGGAACCGTGGGATGGGTCACCCCGCGACCCGGGTGTGTGCAGGGACTTGGTAACTGTCCTGTTCAAGTGATGGACC
>CAUYSK010021807.1:0-22701 GCA_963575035.1 Avahi laniger
AATATATAGAAAAAATTAGCTGGGCATGGTGGCACACACTTATAGTCCCAGCTACTCGGGAGGCTGAGGCAGGAGGATTGCTTGAGCCCAGGAGTTTGACGATGCTCTTATCTAGGCTGACGCCACGGCATACTAGCCAAGGCAATTAAGAGAGACACTGTATCAAAAAAAAAAAAAAAAGAAAAGAAATATATATATATAGCTCATCACCAGGAAATAGGAGCAAAAATATATATATATGTAGACAGTTGCAGATGGTAAATGGATAATCTTCGTATTTTGTAGTAAACTACTTTAAAGAAAATAGGTTCTCATGAATCAGAATTGGCTTTTTTTTTTCACATTGATACTGAGCTGTCATTGCAAGATAAAAATGCCTTCAAGGAGGACTAAATGAAAGTACCTCCCCAGATACTTAATCAGAGATGTATTACTGCTTAACATACAATAGGAAAGTTGAGGCCATCATTCATACTGTACAGGAAAGTCTCGCTGAACTGAAGCGCATTTTATGGAGCTGGCATCGACATTCCTTCAAGGAATCCCTACAGCTGGCTGGATTGTTTGAGGTGAGGATTCTCCCACTGAAGTAACAGCTTTCACTGCAGGGAGGAAGCTGTGTTCCCTTCCTGCTGTTGCTAGTATTTTTAGAATATTAAAATATTCTAAAGGGTATATTAAAATATTGCTGAAGGGTATCCATTTAGTACATATTTATTAGGCTAAACATACGGGTAGTGAGTGAAGAGTGAAGGACATTGTTAGTGCCCTGGATACCTGAGATGCCTTTGATCCAGAGGTCTCGGCGTCCTCTGCAGACATAGAAATCACTCCCCACCCCAGCAGTACTGTCACCCCCACCTTATGGGTGCACACTGGAGACGAAATCGGCTTCTTTAGATTACTCAAATAATGGCCCTGCTTTCAGTCGTTGGGTAAGTTTTCTGTTTTTTTTTTGTTGTTGTTTGTTTGTTTGTTTTTCAGCCTTTAAGAGACAGACTTTGTTATCTCTGGCATGATTCCATAGGAATGAGCTGATTGCCAACTTACAAAACCAGCCATTTTGTTTCTTGAAGTTTGTTAGTGGTAGTCACGTGGATGCCCACGTTGAAAACGAGATCGATCTGGCCTGAGAGTAGCGAGAATCCAGCTTTGTACTGTGAATGCTTTGACATGCTGAGTCGGGTAATTGGCTGGCGAGTGGGATGGAAACCACATAACTCAGGTCTCCCACAGATACCACTTCCGGATATTAGTGTACATTTAGAATCGTGTGCTTTGGCCTGGATCCTCCGCAGTTTAGTTTTGTTTGTAATCCTTTATATCGCCCATATTTCATTTTTCCCTATCTCTTTGACATCAGGCTTAAGAGTATTTGAGAAAGTCAACCTCTGTTATAATCTATAATATGGTCAAGATTATGAAAAACTAGGAAGGACTTAGAACTGTCACAGAGCAGAGGAGACTAAGGAGACATGACTAAAGGCAGTGTGGATTGGAGCTGGAACAGAAAAAAGATGTTAATGGAGAAACTGGTGAAATCTGAAAAATCTGGCTTTAATTAATAGAAGTCTACTAATACTGGTTTCTTGGATTTGACCGATGTTTCATTGTTATGGAAGATGATCACATTAGGGGAAGGTGTGTGTAGGGCATACTAGAACTTTCTGTACTATCTTTGCAACTTTTCTAAAGTTCTAAATAATTTTCTAAAATTATTCCAAAATAAAAAGTTGACTAGCTAGAATCGTAGAATTTTCAAACTGGACAACACCTTGGGAATGGTGTAGTTTAACCATCCTCATTTTATAGCAGGAAATCTGAAACCTAGAGAGGTGAAGTGACTTGCCCAAGGTGTCTCCCAGGTTAGTGGTCATGTCAGAGGCAGAGAGGCTAAGTGTCTGTCCGCTTTCCATTATGCCACCCAGCTTTCAGAGATCTCCTTTATCCATTCTTTGATAAAGTCAGTCTTCTGGCTGGCACAGGAATAGACCTAGTTGGCGTATAGTCCAAGTGAACAATTAAGTTGTATAGATTCACGAGCTGCATGTGATACACTCTGTTCATGAAAAACATTGGAAACATCTGGTATTTACCAACTGTAATGCAGCTTTGGGATGCTGTGTTCCCAGATGCTTGTATCTGAGGGTTGCTGAAATGAAAAAGAGCAGCTCATACTGGTTTAATCCTGTTCACTCCCCAGTGTCAGGTACTCTGTTTAAAAAAAGATATAAATTATCAAGGCTGGCAGAGGCCTGTGGGAGCTGAGAACAAGAATGCCCTGCCCAGCTGAGTGTCTTTACCGCTCTAGAGGAGCCAGCAAATTAACTTTGCAGTTAGCTCTGATTACTATGCACCAACTGTTTGCAAAACTTGTGTAAAATATGTCTAGAAATGAAATGATCTGACACCTTTGGTTATTTGCCTCTATAGCTATCACAGAGTGTAGCAAAGAGGAAGTAATTCGAAGCTATTATTCAGTCTGCAAAGGTTAAACATCTAGAATTCCTAAAAACAAATTTTTTTTCTGCTATAGTCTCTTTGGAGCCAGACACTTTCCAGTTTTTTTATTTCTTACAGGGTTTGAGTCTAGGATTTTAATTCCAAGGATCTTACAGATCTGTTACTGAAAAAAATAGTAGTATATGGGCATATTCATTGTCTGTTTATATCACTGGTTAAAGTTACAGCTATTCAGGCCGGGTGTGGTGGCTCACTCCTGTAATTCTAGCACTCTGGGAGGCAGAGGCGGGAGGATCACTCGAGATCAGGAGTTCGAGACCAGCCTGGAACAAGAGCGAGACCTCGTCTCTACTAAAAATAGAAAGAAATTAGTTGGACAACTAAAAATACATAGAAAAAATTAGCCGGGCATGGTTGGCGCATGCCTGTAGTCCCAGCTACTCGGGAGGCTGAGGCAGAAGGATTGCTTGAGCCCAGGAGTTTGAGGTTGCTGTGAGCTAGGCTGACGCCACGGCACTCTAGCCAAGGCAACAGAGCAAGACTCTGTCTCAAAAAAAAAAAAAAAAAAACTAGCATCCCGTTAAAGAGAATACTAGATTATGAAATCTTTTATCCAGGTTAAAACTACCTCTTTACTCTGGGCCTTGTTGAGGAAGCACTTCCCTTCAGACTCCCAGTCTCACAACCAGGCCTCGTTCTTGATGATGGGTTGCTTAGGTCACCATTGGCAGGGGCCAGATAAGTTGCGGTTTTGTAATTTTTAAAGTATTTTAAATCATTTTCTCTGGATTTCAAAGTAAAATAGAATAATTGATTGATTACCTGTATTTTCCCAGAGCTCTTTTGTTTTTGTTTTCATTTGATGAAGGGAGAGGCTGATAATAGTTTGAGAAGATGATGAAAACTTTGAAAAACTGGACCTTGTTTTTGTCCAGGCCAAGAAGGATAGTGTTTGGAAGAGAGAGTACCATGAATAGGTACACACGCCCTTGATGTTTCTGAGCCTGGGCAGAGTGAACTTGCCTTGTCTGTTAAATGGAAGAACGCATTATGTTTTCGTGAGGTCACAGAGCAATCACTGTCCATGCCATTTGGGACAGTTTGTTCTTGGATGATTTTAACAATCCCCCTATTTAAAGGCTTCCTTAAAAAGACCCATCTCCCGCTTTTTAGTAATTATTAATTTATATTGGTTTATTAGAGGACAAAATGTTTACCTTATTTTTTTCTGTTTGCCTCCCGAAAGTAGTGAACAAATTTCTCAGGTTTTTTTGGATAAGCTAGTTTTATATTTATTTTTCTGTATTGTTGAAAAATAAAATCAAGTTGCACAAAGCCTATAATGTGATCTCATTTTTATTTGAAGATATATGTGTATATACAAACATATACATACACATGCATGGAAGATTTTTAGGAAAAGACAAAAAACGCTAACCTGTTAGAAGAGGGAATGTGGGTAAAGGAGGAGTCTTGTACTTTTTACTTCACATCCTTCTGTGCTATTGATTTTTTTGCTGTAAGTATGTATTTTTTTAAATAATTTTTAAAACTTGGAATTTTCAAGATAGCTTTTTCTTACATTCCCCCTTTTCAGATAATCTCTGAGCAGCATCTCAAGGCTTATGTGTATTTCTCACACTGACACAGGGAATATGCCTCCCCCGCCCTCCATTCCATCTGATGACTTTGGTTATGATAGACAGAAAAACAGTGATTGTTTTTTCTGTCCCGCTTCCATGCTCTGTTTCTCACAGGTGTATAACATTTTGTGGCCATAAACAGGACCCATAAAAATCGGGTAGTGCGGTTTCCTCTTTCACAGGTGGAAGGCCAGGCAGCCATTCCTTTCTCACGTTTCTTTCCACCTCTTTGAAATCTCAACCAGATTTGACATCATTGTGCATCCCTGAGTTTAATGTGTTGTTCGGTGCCTGAGTATTGTTATTCTAGTGTATAACTGGCATCCTACCCTCTAAGGTTCATATGCTATTGAAGGAGGAAGAGTCCCGTGGTTCTAAAATCCCCAGACCTGACAGCTGAGATCCTTTGGTCCCAGAAGCTCAGAAGGAATCTCTAGTGCTTGCCCCAGCACCCTAGGGTGAGCTGGTGTGCCTTCATTTTGATATTTAATGTTTGTTATCTGTGACTCATTAGGAAATCTTAACTATGAGATTTAAGGTGAAGTTTTTTTTGTAAGATTTCTGCAGCCTTAGAGATAAGTTACTAAAATAAAGAACAGAATGTTTAAGTCACTCTGGAGAGCCAGGGGAAAGCTCTTCCTTGGGAATGACCAGGCGGGTGGCAGAGCCCTCCCCTCACTGGGGGCTGGGGCCATCTGATGGAAAAACTCATTGCAGTTCCCCTGATGGTTCTTAGGGTCCTGGAAGAGGAGGGCACAGCAGGACTGCAGGCAGCATTTGCACATCAGAATTGATTTCTTAAAGGTATGTTTCCCTCAATTTCTGGGTCCTCACTTGCCTTCTGGTCTTGATTCTGCTGGTAGGTTGTGGAAAGGAGAAGAACCCCAGCTGAAATTCGAGAGGAGTTTGAGCGGCTGCAGAGAGAGAGGGAAGAGAGGAGACTGCAGCAGAGAACCAATCCCAAGGTAAGCCAGGGGTCAAGTTTAATGAGGACAAATTGAAAGCCTTCATCACCAAAAGCCCAGTCTAAAATAATTAGGCGCTGGTGGGTTAAAGTAATAACATACAAAGCTGGGTGGGACAAAATTTTGCCTATACTGTGTTACCTCCAATGGTACCTTTCCAGAAAGTTAGGCCCTGGTAGCTGTCAGCAAGGCTGCTGCTGGTGACCAGGAGACAAGTGTTTGGAACCATATTGAGAGAAGACAAAACCAATCCCCTGGTTTGCCCAGAAGCCAAGAGGATTTCCCTTTGTTCTCTAAGACCTTTTCCTCCAACCGTGGTGCCCACATCCTTGATGCTGAAAATGAGTTAGAGGACAATGTCAGGGAAAAGACAACCAGCTACCTGCTTAAGCATTTAGGCAACAGAATTCCCTGCTTTCTAATTAGAATATGGAGAGCCAAATAACGCAATGTTTGGAGCATTTCCAGATTGTCACACAGAGCCTCTTGCTCTTACCACCCCGTGGAACTGTGCCATGAACACCAGGCACCAGGCTCTTTCAACAGCCATAAGGTGGATGTGGGGATTGAGTCGTTTAACCCAGTGGCACCACTGAGCCAGAGTTGCTTCTCAGTCCTGTGTACGCTATCTTTTTCCTTCAATTTTCTGGGGAGATTGTTTTGAGCACGTTTTCCAGCCCTGGGGCAATAGGGTATCTTGGTCAATCTGAGATGCCAGTTGTACTGGGTGCCTGAATGTGACCCAGTGTACTATTCAACTGTGTTTAATAAGAGGGCTCAGCGGCCAGGTTCCATCAGTGTGGCCAGGATGGCCGGGCAGACAGCCTGTGTCTGTCACAATAAGGAGCTGGCAACCCCCCATCCCCACTCTGCCACCATGATCTGTGTCAACTCAGTGGCATTGTTAGGAGAGGGGCAGCCATATAAAGTCATAAGCATCATTATTTTTCTTTATTTTTTTCTTTAAATGTTCTAAAGAAAAAGGACAGATGCTACCTTAAACTGGGAAGCATGGTAAGATAAACCTCTGAACAAATATATTCTAGAAAGCAGATTTTTTTTTAAAGACCCCTACAACATTTAAGGACCATGTATTCAGAACATACCCGTCTATATGAATCTGACATTTCAAATTGTGTTTGAAAATGCCAACACCTCTGCTCCCATCTGCCCACTCTCTGCTTCAACAGGTGTTGACTTCAGCAGTACAGAGTGA
This sequence comes from Avahi laniger, assembly GCA_963575035.1. NCBI lineage: Eukaryota > Metazoa > Chordata > Mammalia > Primates > Indriidae > Avahi > Avahi laniger. The sequence continues at coordinate 6,288 of CAUYSK010021807.1, forward strand.
TCCTTTGGTCAGATGGAGGTAGAGAATGGAAACATTGGATGAACTGAGTCAGAAAATTTGAGATAATTGGGAGGACTGAAAATCTCCGAGGTGCCTTGAGCTGTGCTAGTGATTCCTGCCCAGATCTCCCGGCCGAGTGCCCAGGGCAGTGCACTGGGGAGGTCTGGTTTGGAAGGTCAGTGTTGGCACGTGGAGATGAGGATAGGGAGGTGGGGCAGGGCCTGCAGGAGCAGGCTGTTCCTTTGGCGCTTTGCTGTTCTGGCTGGAGTTTCGCTGTATTCAGAGCGGTGAAAGGGAAAGAGAACCTCACAGTCATCCTGAGCCTGTGTCCTCTGATCACATCAGCCAGCTGGATGTGTGCGGCGGTTGCTCACTGGGGGTCTGTGCGAATGTATTATATTTGTGGGCCATGTTTCTGTGGAATGTGGGAGCACAGCTGTGACCATTTCATACAGGCATGCAAGTTATTTTAAAATTTCCAGTAGTTTGCTACTTCCATAAACTGCTTCCAAATAAATAAAACATTTTCTAACCAGAAATATTGAGTAATAACCAGATGTTAGCCATGCGGCATTTTGAGGAGAGGATTCAAGCTGGATCTTTCATTCCATTTCCAAGGGGTATTTTTGTTTGTTTGTTTTTCAAGATGAGCAGAAAGGTTTGGAACATCCTTATCCTAAGAAGGAAGAGGTGATCTCCTCTTTTAAGACTATAGCAAGTGACATGTCATCAGTTGTTCTTAAAAAAAAAAAAAAAAAAAAGACCGGTCGCGGTGGCTCACGCCTCTAATCCTAGCACTCTGGGAGGCCGAGGCGGGTGGATCACTCAAGGTCAGAAGTTCAAGACCAGCCTGAGCAAGAGCGAAACCCTGTCTCTACTGAAAAATAGAAAGAAATGATCTGGACAACTAAAAAAATATATATATATAAAAATTAGCTGGGCATGGTGGCCCATGCCTGTAGTCCCAGCTACTGGGGAGGCTGAGGCAGCAGGATCTCTTGAGCCCAGGTGTTTGAGGTTGCTGTGAGCTATGATGAAGCCACGGCACTCTAGCCCAGGCAACATAACAAGACTCTTTCTCAAAAAAAAAAAAAAAAAACACAGGGAGGAGGACGCTTGTGGCAAGCGTAGAGACCAGCCTGTCAGTGGGACTCGCTCAAAGGACAACCGTCTGTAGGGGATTTGTGGACTGTATACCATCAGTGATGCTGCCTCCTGAAACTTGAAAATGGATATTTCTCTCCGTTTTCATCACTGAAGTATGTTACGTAGGGATTCTCCAGTAGGATGTATCTACCAGGCAAAAAGGCAGCGGGCAGAGGCATCGGTTAGAAAGAATGACTGGCACAAGGAAGCAGGACACAGAGCAGACTGTCTCATTTTCTCATTTGTAAAATGAGGACATCTGTCCTGGCCACCATGCCAAATTATTAAAAGATTGAAAGCTCATGAAATAGATATTAATTTTTTTATTTTCTATTTATGTTTTGAGACAGAGTCTTGCTCTGTTGCCCAGCCTAGAGTGCCGTGGCATCAGCCTAGCTCACAGCAACTTTGGACTCCTAGGCTCAAGTGATCCTCCTGCCTCAACCTCCCAAGTAGCTGGGACTACGGGTGCCACCACCACACCTGGCTAATTTTTTCTATTTTCAGTAGAGACAAGGTCTCACTCTTGCTCAGGCTGGTCTCAAACTCCTGAGCTCAGGGTGATCCTAGGAGTGCTAGGATCGCAGGCATGAGCCACTGTGCCTAGCCAGTAGATATTAATTTTTAGAGAAAGATAATCCTGCTCTAGAAATGCAAAATGGTACTAATACCAAGGTGAGGTTTAGACCTGAATCTTGTTTTGGTGTTTCATTCGGCACTGAGTGGGAAATTCTTGGCTCAGTCGGGCAATTCCTTTGGCCGTGGTGGTTGGGTTTGGGTGGGGTCTGTCAGTTCCCTCAGCCTTCTGGGTCCGGGCGCAGTGCTGTTTGCAGTGTGGCTGCTGCCTGTGATTCTTGACTTGTGCAAACGTGCTGTGGGGCCCAGAAGGAAACAAGTGGAATCTTCCGCTCTAGGGTGTGTGCACTTTGCATCCTGGCTCTAGCTGATGGGACACTTACCTGCATGCACATACATGCACACGCACACTGTGCACTGGAGACAGTATGGTAAAGCCTTGGACTTGGAGTCAAGAGCTCTGGATCCAGATTGAGATTCCACCATCTGGTCTGTGCCCTCGGTGAAGTCCCTTCTCCAGCCTTAGCCCAGTCCCTCCTTGCGTAGAATGGGAGGTTTGCTACCAGGCCCACTGCCTGGGGTCAAGTCCCAGTACATTTCTGGGTTCTAATTGCCTCTGTTTTCTGCCTTTGTTTTGCCTCGTGGAAATAAATTCCTCTGCCTGTATTTCCTGCTGGAAAACACCAAGCGTAGGTTATTGGGGTCCCCGTGTCTCCAGGGCCTTCCACATTGAGCCAGTATTGGAGAGGGATCTGTGGCTGGGCAGGCAGGACCTGTGTGAAACTGGAATTGGACCACCCTGGCCATCTTCCTGCCGTCTTTGGATCTCTATTTTATTTACATAATCCATTCTGCATTTCTTGCCTTTAGAGACTGAGATCATATAATGGCGTTGTTCTCTGCTGTCTTCACTTCATATTGATTATTTTGATCCTTTCTTTTGTGAATGGCAGCCACTTTGAGCACCTTTAATAATAGAAAAGACTACACGATCTCAGGCAGCTCGTCAGACTTCATTGCTGCCTTCTTCATGAACTTGTTTAGATCCCATGTAGATGGAGCAGAGGATTAAGTTAAGATTATTTGGAGGGAGATTGAATGTCTTTGAGGGCATATGTTGCTTTATTTTTTTGATCCTGTTACAAAATAGTTTCATGGAGATTGTTACATTATTTCCTGGACCATTCTGTTCTTTTGCTATTACAGAGGTAATATAAACTTCTTGGCAAGACCTCCTTTCTAATTTAGAAAGGCTCCGTTATCAGTGTGGTTCATGTATTAGCTGAGAAACACAATTCAGCTATATCAGAAAAAAATTTTAAATGATGTCCCAGGAAAGGGATATAACCATAGAAATATTTCTAAATCCCAAAATGTCTTTATAAAGATATAAGAGTACGTTACTCAATTATTTTTAAAAGACCTTTTTTTTAAATTCTGGCTGCCATGGCTAGTGATTACAGCCATCAGAATGAGCCTGTGGTTTTAACTTCAGTGTGTTCTGTGGAAATGATTCTGATGTCATAAAACTGACTCAGCTTGGCTGACAACATAATAGAGCAGAAGAAAAGCTGTTTGCACCCATATGTTTGTTGTGCTCAATGGCAGGAAGAGGCAATTTACCGTATGCAGAAATGGGCTGCTGTTGAAATTGGAGAAATTGGGAAGCTGTCATATAAGAAGAAGAGACAAAAGCCTGGTTAATCGAGTCTGGGAAAGTGCTGTGATACAAAACTGGGCCTTTGGAGGAGAGACGTGCTCTTGGCTACATATGAAGAAGGCACAGAGGGGATCAAAGATAAAAAGGCTTTTGTCTTGAAGTATTAGTTGGAGGGCTGTTCCACCCATCCCATCAGCATAATCACTTATAAAGAAGCTCTCAGCATTAAAGACTACCGTTTACAAAGGAGGACGTGTGCATGGGGTGGGAGTGGCGAGTAGTGGTCAGCCCAGAATTGTTCTTAGAAACTCTGGTAAGTTTGAATTTGGTCCTCCATAAAATTGGAGAATACAGGTTCTCACTTTCATTTCAGAGAAAGTGATTCTGCAGAAACAGTCATCCGAAGAGACATCCTAGGTTCATCAGTTATAAAATAGTCAAATTTGACATTGTCTCTTGGCCCCTGTTTTGGTGGAATTTTTACTTAGTAAAAGAGTTACTATTGAGATTGCAATAGGCAGAAATTTCTTATGTTATCCTCATGGCCAGGTAAATAATTCAGCATGGGTAGTGATGGATGTGTTGATTGTGATGATCATCACACAGTGTACACATGTATCAAATCACCACTTTGTACACTTTGAATATATGCAATCTTTGTCAATTAAAATTAAATATTTTAAAATTTTGAAAAGATTTGAAACCCCCCAAAAATAAACAACTGCTTCTCCTCAAAGAGGGCTAATGAATAGCTTTTCATGGTGGAACAGAGATTCCAACTCATCATGCTCAACTTCCGAGTGATGTCAGTGAAGATGTGCTTATCGCATTCATAGGTGACCCAAGGCTGAAGGAGAGAACTAAGATTCTAAGAGAGCCCAGTGAGCCAGAGTGAAGGTGTTAAACTACAAAATAAAATTTAACAGGGATAAATGTGCTAGCTAAGAAGGGGAGATGTGGAAAATGGTTGTCTTTCGCTGACTCACTGGCTTAATATTAGCAATATTGTGGGTTGGGGTGGGTAAAGATGGTTGATTTATTCACAAAGTAATTTAAATTGGTTGCCTATAATGTGCCAGGCACTGTTAGAAATGTGGACATTTAGCAGAAAATAGAACAGATAAAACCTAACCCTGTTGTGAAACTTAGCATTCTAGTTGAGAGACAGATAATATGCAATAAATACAATACACCAATTATATATTAGCAGGTGATAGATTCTGCTGGGGCTAATAGAGTGAGGGAGGGGACAGTTGCCATTTAAATCGGTGATCAGGCCTCAGCAAGGAAGTGGCACTGGCGCAGGGATGAGAAAGAGATGAGTCAGTGTGGCCATAGGGAGGGGTGTTCCTGATGGAGGGGAGGCCCAGCAGGAAGGCCAGAGGGAGGAGTGGGTCCGGTATGTCCCGGGAATAGCAAAGAGGAGGGAACAGTGATGGAGGAAGGAATGAGTAGTTGAAGTCAGAGGTACATCCTCCATTTCCCTCTTGTGAGCCAGTGTAGAAGTGGCCCCCAGGCTGGGTGGGTAGTGCTTCCGCCTGGGCTGGATTCCATTGGGTCAGGAATGGCTGGGGCCACTGCTGACATCTGATGACCAGAGAGGAAGGGGCTGGGCCTGGTCTCTTCTGCTCCAGGCCTTGCCTGTGAGTAGTGGTGTCATTTGGTTATGTTAGGTCCTCCTGAGCAAGAAAGAGGGAAGGCTTACAGATCTAAGAACTCCACTAATTAAAGAATATGCCTTTAAAGACCTCTTTGAGATAATAATAGTTTTTAGGGGGGAGGGGGGACACGGGAAACATATGTAACCTAACCAGCTGTACCCCCATAATATGCTAAAATAAAAAAAAATAAAATAATAATAATAATAGTTTTTAAGTAGCTTCTAGTTTTGAAATCCTTAAGGTGTGGAAAATTTTTTTTCTCTTTTTTTTTTGGTCAAAGTGATATGCGTAAATGGTTTGGAACAGGAGTAGGGAAACTTTTCCTGTTGGCAGACCGCGTTAATTTGGCTATAATCAAATAAGGCTACATTCAAGAAACTTGGATTAGATATACTTTAAAATGTACAGTATGTTGTAAAAATCTAACTGCTATGTACTTAATAATTTCAAAAAATGAAAATTGTTAATATCAAAATTAACTAACCTCTTAATGACTTTGTTGTGTCTTTTTGTCGGAAAACATTTGAATATTTCGTTGCAGCATGGAGGTCCGCAGTTTCAGTTGATCCTCTATATGAGTATCAGTCATTTGTGACCTTAAGGGTGTCTTGATTTGGGTTAGGTAGGAGAATGTAGATCTGCAGCAATAAGTGGTTGAAAAGGAAGAAAGCATTTTTTGGGCCTGTTGCCGAAGGCATGGGTATTCTGCATTTTTCCATACTTCAATTGGATCTTTCTTAGCATCAAACAATGACTTTAAAATGTCATCCACTGATAATTCAATCAGTTCCATCTGTAGTTCTTTAGGTACTTTGGTGATACCAACTGGGTGAGACTGAAAGGCTGATTTGAGTGTGATGTCATGATTCTCAAAGTCAGTGAACCTTTCATTGTATTCTCCAATTAATAGGTCTATAGCAGCTGCATATTCTTCAAATGATTCACATATATCATCCTGCTCATCAGTGACCTTTGCTAACTGGGGAAAATATTCATCCAAAATTTCCTTTGGAAGAAGTGTTTTGAAAAAAGATAGCTTTTATGAAATGCTTGGATTTTTTGCCACATACCATATATAGACTTAGTTTTACCTTGTGAAGAAATATTCAAGTCATTTTGATTTTACAGGATATCACACAGAAATGCTGCATTCCTATAGAAATCTTTGAATAATTCACATTGCTGATTCTGCTCTTCATAAAATTGAATTATCTATTCTTATCTGTTCTCTCGGAGATAAAATTTTGGCTGACACCTATCCCTGCAATAGCCAACGCCCTTTAGAATGGTAACAGCAAATCCACACTGAATACCTCATTGTTCAACTTTACCACGTTATGAAACTGAGGATGCCATGTTACATTTGCATTAATATTGTTGACAATATTTATAACTTGTTGCAAAGTGTTACTTAAAATAATAGCTTTAGCATAGAGATTGTGCTGATGCAACATACAGTGAAAAGAAATGAGAGCATCTGGATCTGTTAATGTTTTGTTTTCCCCCCGCCCCCCTACAGATGCGGGCTTTATTAGCACTCTTGCCCGCAAGCCCGCGGGGCACCGTGCAGGAATGGGCTCTGGTGGCATCTGTTAATATTTTTTACCTGTACAATAAACCCTTCATGTTTTCCTGTCATGGAAGGGGTACCATGTGTATACAGACTCACTAAATTTACCAAATTCAGTCCAACCTCACATTTATCTTCAAAGTTGTTGAAAATATCTATTCCCCATGCTCTGTTCACAAGAGTGCCCAAAGCAAGTAACTCTTTGTAGCAAAGAAAATCTTCTGTTATGACCCGAATGCAGTATAAAACCTTCACCACGTCAGTAGTTTCAGTTTTCCTTTTGAAGTGTTGCTTGAAGTTGTTCTGTAATGTAGAAGCCTAATTCATGCTACTGATCAGTTATGGTTCTCCTTGAGAGAGGCAGTTGTTTGTATTTTGAAACGTTATCAAGGTCTAAGCATGCTACAACTTTGACAATGCATTCTTTCACAATTTCTACATTACTGAATGGCTTCCCTTCTTTCCCTGAGTATATAAGCTACTTTATAAGTTTCTTCAATGGCATTGTTTCTAGGTCTTATTGCTGTTGGAAAGAATTGTCTTTGCTTTTGCTTTTCATCTTTTAATTTCTGCAGTACAACCTTCACGCCTCTCCCTCTAATTTAAAATATTTGTGGTCCTTTTGAATGTTATAATGCTGATGAGCAGTGAATTTCTTTAATGTTGATATTGCAGTGTCACAAAGCAAGTAAATCATTTTATCTTTAGCAGAAACAAGATAATATTGCAATTCCCATTCCTCATTAAAAGTCTATTTTCTTCCTTCGACGTTCTCTTGGTCTTTTTTGACATCATGGACTGTTAAGCAGACAGAATTAAAAAATACTGTCGAGCTGTGCAACTCTTCACAAATTCCACTTCAAACAGAAACACAGTGCATCGTTGTCAAAAGCTGTTAACAGACTGGCGTACTCGACCCTCATAAACTCTTGCCATAAACTTGCCATAAACTCTTTGGTGTTCATTCTAAAAATAAAAATTTAAGAGATGAACAAAAATTATTAATAAAAATAAAACAGTTCATTCTTTAAAATTTGGATTCAGTCAAATGGCTACACTTAAGGACCTAGAAGGCTACACGTTCCCCACCTTCGTTTAGAAAGTCTAATTGTTACTAGACTTATAAAGAAAAAGCCTGCTGCCTGCCCCCTCATACTCCTTTTTTTTTTTTTTTTTTTTGAGACAGAGTCTCACTCTGTTGCCCAGGCTAGAGTGCCATGGCGTCAGCTTAGCTCACAGCAACCTCAAACTCCTGGGCTCAAGCGATCCTCCTGCCTCAGCCTCCTGAGTAGCTGGGACTACAGGCACGCACCACCATGCCCGGCTAATTTTTTTTCTATATGTATATTTTAATTGTCCAGCTAATTTCTTTCTGTTTTTAGTAGTGACAGAGTCTTGCTCTTGCTCAGGCTGGTCTTGAACTCCTGAGCTCAAACGATCCACCCACCTCGGCCTCCCAGAGTGCTAGGATTACAGGCGTGAGCCCCCGCGCCCGGCTGCCCCTCATACTCCTGACTCCAGTTTCCTAGAGGCAGCCACTCTTACCTCTTAGCTCTTTCTTCTGACATTTATTCAGTATTTCTAAGTCACATGTGTGCAGTGTTGTCGCTTAGTTCGTCCAGTTTTAGTGATTAATGCTGACCTCCCTCACACCTGTAATCTTAGCACTTTCGGAGGCTGAGGCCAGAGGATTGCTTGAGGTCAGGAGTTTGAGACCAGCCTGGGCTACATAGTGGGTGAGATTTCATCTATACCAAAAATAGAAAAATTAACTGGGTGTGGTGGTGTGCATCTGTAGTCCCAGCTACGTGGGAGGCTAGGACAGTAGGACTCTTTAAGCTCAGGAGTTCGAAGTTGCAGTGAGCTGTGGTGATGACACTGCTCTCCAGCCTGGGCAACAGAGTGAGACCCTGTCTCAAAAGAAAAACAACCCATATTGACCTCTAGCCAGAGAAGATAAGCATATACTGTAGTTCCCTAACACAGCACATATTTTCAGTCTACCCAGTATAGTTACAACCAAAAGATATTCTTTGGGGGTTAAATTAATATTCACTGTATAAATTATTATAACCATGTGAATACCCAGTCGAGCCAGATAGTATCCCATGATTACCTGGACTGACTTAACACTTTTTCCTCCATGGCATTAGTAATTGTCTCATTTGGTACTTTTGATTAGTTTTCTTTCTTTTCTTTTTTTTTTTCTGTAAATCTATTACAAATTCATCTCCAAACTCTGTCAGAGCTGAAACTTTGCTCTCAGTGTCAGTTTCGTCAGACATCTCAGGCATTGTGTCACTCTTACTTTGATCTTGGTGGCACGGCTCGGCTCCGGAGTCTCTGGACCCTGCTTTCTCAGCCTGCTGCTCCTCGGAACACCCTTCTGTTCACTCATCCCACTTTTGCTGAGTGCCACCCACGTAGACGCATTTTCAGTCACTGAGAGACATGGAACACAACAGCCCCTTCTTTTGTGGCATTTAATTCCCTCCAGACAGATCCTTGGTTGGCTCACCTGCCCTCACCTACCCGTACCTGGTCTCCTTATTTGGTTTACTCCTTTCTGTAGGGGAACATCCTCCAGTAGCTTTTTTAGAAAAGATGTATAGAAGGCAAATATGTTTTTCCTTCTTATTTCTACTTTATTGTCTTTTAAAAGAAAAGTATACATACACATATATATACATTAGTACACGTATACATACAAAGTATTATGTGTAACACATAAACCATGTAACAGTAAGGAACACCTGGGAACCCTTACCTGACCCAGGAACAAGAGTGTTACTCATAGCTTGCATCTGCTTCCATACGCATCCCCTGTTCTCTCCTTGACAAAAGGAAACACTGTTCTAAAATGTGTATGCTTCTGTTGTTTTTAAAACTTTGTCACAAATGAATGTTTGCTTAAGCAATAAATTTTTTCATTTTTATTGTTTTTGAGCTTTATTTATAGAAATGGTCCATGCTATCTGTATTGTCCTGGCACTTGCTTTCTCCTTACTTGTCATACTCTTGCAGAATTCTGTGTTTCATGACGCTGTGGCACATTCATTTTCCTTCCTGCATTCCACTGTATGAGTGTATCACACTTTATCCATTCCTCTGCCATTGGATATTTAGATAGTTTCCAGGGTTTTGCTATTAGGAACATTGCTACTGTGAACATGCTTGAGCATATCTCCACGTGCAAGACTGTCTCTGCAGTGTGTGTGTGTGTGTGTGTGTGTGTGTATGCATTTGTGTATATGTACTCTGAGGAGGTAGGAAAAAAATCAAACTCAGTTTCTCCTGCACATTCAACAATCAACACAGAAGACTTCTGTGACCAAATATGTGGGTTTCCCCCCATGCACCAAGCCAGCAGTCAGTTCTGCACTGGACACCAGCTGGTTCTCCTCTAATTCAGTTGAGTTTTGACACTGTCTACCTGGAGATAGCGTGACCTCCCACAGGGTGAGGACTCAGTCCCCAAGACTGTTCCCCACGCCCACCCCACTTCCAATGCCAGGTTGTTTTATTTGTGCTATTGACCAACTGACTATAAATTGGGGTTTTTACAACCCTTCCTTGGGCTTGATTAATTTACTAGGGTGGCTCAGAGAGCCCCTTAACATTTACTGGTGTATTATAAAGGATCCCATTGAACACCAGACGAAAAGATGGTTAAGGCAAGGTATGTGGGAAGGGGTATAAAGCTTCCCTACCCTTCCCAGGCATGCCACCCTCCAGAAACCTCCTTCCACATATGTTCAGCTATCTGGAAGCTCTCCAAACCATGTCCTTTTGGGCTTTTATGGAGACTTCACTACATAGTCGTGGTTGATTAAATTATTAGGCATTGGTGATTGGCTTACCCTATAGCCCTTCTCCCCTCTCAGATGTTGCAGGGTGGGGCTGAAAGTCCCAACCCTCTAATCCTGCCTTGATCTTAGTTGTGACCAGCCCCCATCCAGAAGCTGCCTAGGGGCTGCCAGCCACCAGTAATTCCCTGACATAAAAAGACACTCGTCACTCGCAAGTTCCAGGATTTTATACAAATTGTATGCCAGGAGATGGGGGTGAGGACCAAATATATTAATATATTTCACATATCACATGCACATACCCCACACACACTTAGATGTGAGATTGCTTTGTCATGGATATGCTAATCTTCGCCTGTGAAAGATGTTGCCAGATTGTTGTCCAGAGGTAAAATGTTGGCTCTGGCTGGGCCTGGTGACTCAGGCCTTAATCCTAATACTCTGGGAGGCCAAGGTGGGAGGATTGCTTGAAGTCAGGAGTTTGAGGTTGCTGTGAGCTAGGCTTACTCCACAGCACTCTAGCCAGACAGCAGAGCAAGACTCTGTCTCAAAAAAAAAAAAAAAAAAAAAATGTTGGCTCTGCATGATTTAGATATCTTGATTGTATCTTTGTAAACCAAACTCCGTAAAATAATTTAAAATTTATTCTAAGCTAAGTATGAGTGACCAGTGGTCAGGGGAACATAGTCTCAAGAAGTCCCGAGAAAATGTGCCTGAGGAGACTGGGTTACAATTCGGTTTTATACATTTTAGGGAGGTAGGAATTGCTGGTATCATAAAATCATAAATCCCTACGTGGAAGGTATACATTGGTTTTGGCCTGAAAAAGCAGGACATGAGGGAGTGGAGCTTACAGGTTATAGATAAGTTCAAAGAGTCTTTGATTTTTAATTGGTTAAAGAAATAAAGCTTTGTCTAAAGACTTGGAGTCAGTAGAAAGGAATGCTTGAGTTAAGATAAGGGGGTCTACTAATCCAAGAGCAAGCCACAATGTATTCAGAGTGATCTACTAAGCAAACTGACGGCCTGCAGCTGTGCCTTAACCTTTGCCTTGGGTGGCCTTAGGTCCTGTTAATAACTTACTGTCTTATTGTCACAAAGTGTCTGTTTTGTCAGTCTTGCGATCTCTGTTTTAACATTAATTCTGGCCTGTTGTGTCTAAACTCCTAAAAGGAGAGGATATGATGAGAAGTGTCTGACTTCCCTTTCTTTCATGACCAGGAACTCAGTTCTGTTTTTTTGTTTTTTGTTTTTTTCTTTTTTCTTTTCTTTTTTTTTTTTAGGCTGGTCAAGTGGAGCAGTGTGAGGAGAGAAGGAACAAAGGAATCTGTAACTGGTTGTGATCAATTAGTTGTAAACACCACTGCACTCAGACCAACCAGGAACTCAGTTTTAACATTTTTCTGGGGTCCCCTTGGCCAAGAGGGGGTCTGTTCAGTCAGTTGGGGGCTAGGATTTTTAGAGTATAAAGCATATATCGCTATGTTTTTTTATAATATATGTGTGTGTGTGTAGGTAGACATAGACTTTTTATAAAATGTATCTTTAACTTTATACTTTTTGTAAAATGTATCTTTAATACTGGAAATTACTGATTTTTGTCTGTTTTAGACCTAAAAAGAAAATGATGGTTTTAGTAATTTGGCTCTAAAATTTCAGTTTGAAAATCCTTCTTCCTCTGGATTTGGAAGACCTTGTTTCATTGTCTTCTAGCTTCCAGGGCTGCTGTTGAGGAGACTGTTCTGAGTCCCTGTCCACGTATATAATCTTTTTTTTTCCTCTTTGGAAACTCTTGGCATCTTTTTCTCTAGACATCTGAAATGCCACAAGGGCACACCTTGTGTGAGTTTTCTTATTTTTCACATTTAGTGGGCCTTTTCACCTGGAATTTGAGTTCTTCAGTCCTGAGTTTTCTCATATAGTTTCCTTTCTATTCTCCTTCCTTTTCTCTCTTTCTAGATTCCTTTTATTCAAATGTTGGACCTTTGGGACTAGTCATCTAATTTTCTTGTATTTTTCTCTCCTTTTTGCATATTTTTCATTTAGTTCTACTTTTTTTGAAATTTTTTTTTTCTAGATTACTTCCCAACCTTTCTGTTGATTTAAAAAATGATTGCTATTATACTTTTCATTTCCAAGAGCTTTCTTATTCTCTAATTCAGTGGTCCCCAACCTTTTTGACAACAGGGACTGGTTTCATGGAAGACAGTTTTTCCACAGACTGGGACAGGAGCAGGGGATGGTTTGGGGATGATTCAAGCACATTGCATTTATTGTGCAGTCAAACCTCTCTGCTAATGACAAATCTGTATTTGCAGCCGCTCCCCAGCGCTAGCATCACTGCCTCAGCTCCACCTCGGATCATCAGGCATTGGATTCTCATAAGGAGCCACACCACCTAGATCCCTGGTATGCGCAGTTTACAGTAGGTTTCGCTCCTATGGGAATCTAATGCCACCGCTGACCTGACAGGAGGCGGAGCTTATGCGGTGATGCCAGCGATGGGGAGCGGCTGTAAATATAGATGATGCTTCTCTTGCCTACCTGCCTGCCGCTCACCTCCTGCTGTGCGGCCCAGTTCCTATCCTAACGGGCTATGGACCAGTATTTGTCTGTGGGACCACAGCTCTAATTCATGGGAAGGTGCAGGGCAGGGCTTTGGTGCTTGTGCTCCAGAGCTGGGTGGCCTGGTGCAAATCCTGGCTCTGCCACTCATCAGCCATGTGGCGGCAGGATGCTTTCCCTTTGCTCCTCAGTCTCCTCATCTGTGAAATGGAAATCATCGTGCCAACCTCATATTGTTGCTAAAAGGATTCAAAAGAATAATAATACATGTCAAATACTTAGAAGAATTCCTGGCACGTGATAAGCATTCATAACTGTTATTTTTCATTGAGCAGCTCTTATTTTTCTACAGATATTACTTACACATTTCCTGATGTTTTCTTTGGTGTTTGTATTCTCTGCTTCTTCCTGGTTCTCTTTTGTCTTTACTTGATTTCAGACTTCCATGTTGATGGTTTTCCTCAGATGTCTGGTAATCCTTGGCTATCTGTTTATAAAGAGTGAGGCAGTGTGCTCAGGAGGCTGAGGTTGGAGGATCGGTTGAGCCCAGGAGTTTGAATCCACCCTGGACAACACAGCGAGACCCCATCTCTAAAAAAATAAAAACAAAGAGTGAGACAGTAAAGCCCAGTGAACACTGCATGTACTTGGCAGGACTTGTCACCCTATGGGGCTTAACTCTGGGCTTTTCGGTGGAGGTTAGTATCTAACAGCCTTTTTTTATTAGCGTGTGGTTTTCAGTCTCCTGCCTGGCTGCCAGCAGTCTTGTGGCTGAGTAGGGGATGAAGTTTGGGCAGTAATTCTTCAGTTTGTAGAGTTTCATTCCATCCCTGTTTCTGGTACATACCTCATACGTCCCTAGCTCTGCCTGGAAAATCCTCATTTGATTTCCCCAAAGAACAAGCCTCTATCACTTGGCTCCTCGGGTGAACAGGTAGTGACCCAGTTCCTACTGCCTTTGCAGTGACTCTCGGTCTCCCCAGTTCCTGAGCCTGCAGACACTTGGGTTGCAGCATTCTGTGCTGAATCACTACCATTGCTCCATCTTCTTCCTGTTTCTAAACATTGGTTCATACCTGTTATCTGCCACCTTTACCTCTCATGTTCTTTTCGTCCTCGAAAGTCTGTGCCTTTGTTATTCCTTTAGTGTCATTTTGGGAGGGAGCAGGGTTTCAGGAGGACCCTGAGATAGACATGTTCTATCCTATTGGTTTAACCAAAAATCTAAATTTCTTTATTGAATATCATTATATTAGAACAGACTGTGTTATTTATCCATAATCATTAAAGAGAAAAGAGAATAAAATAGGCACGACTCTGTCAACTCAGTTTCTCCATTGAAAAGACTGTCAGAAGTGGAGAACAGATTAGCAGTGGCCAGAGGCTGGGGAATGGGGAGGAGGGGAGAGGAAAAGGGAAGGGAGAGCGTGGCTGCAGAAGGGCATGAGGGATCCTTGTGGTGATGGAATATTCTCTGTCTTGATTGAAGTGGTAGATACACGCACCCATATATGTGATATAGTTGTGTAGAATCCATACACACAAATGGGAAAATAAAACAGGAAATCTGCATAAGATCATTGATTTGCATCAATATCAGTATCTTGACTGTGATATTGTATAGGTATACCTCATTTCATTATGCTCTACAAATACTGCATTTTTAACAAATTGAAGGTCTGTGGCAACCCTGCGTTGAGCAAGTCTATCAGCGCCGTTTTCCAGCAGCATGTGCTCACTCATGTCTCTCTGTCACATTTGGTAGCTCTCCCAATATGTCAGACTTTTTCATTATTTTTATATCTGTTATGGTGATCTGTGATTGGTGTTACTTGATGTTACTGTTGTAACTGTTTTGAGGTGCCATGAACTGTGCCTGTAAAAGAAGGCAAACATAATCCATAAATGTTGTGTGTTCTGCTTTCCCCACCAGCTGGCTCTTGCCCCCCCTTCTTCTCCTCAGCTTCCCTAGTACCTGAGACACGGCAATATTGGAATTGGCCAGATAATAACCCTACAGTGGCTTCAGAGTGTTCAAGTGAAAGGAAGAGTCCGACGTCTCTCACTTTAAATCAAAAGCCAGAGATGATTAGGCCTAGTGAGGAAAGCATGTTGAAAGCCAAGACAGGCTGAAAGCTAGACCTCTTGCACCAAACAGCCAAGTTGTAAGTGCAAAGGAAAAGTTCTTGAAGGAAATTAAAAGTGCTACTCTGGTGAACACACAGATGACAAGAAAGCAAAACAGTCTTATTAGTGATACAGGGTAAGTTGGAGTAGTCTGGCTAGAAGGTCAAACCAGCCACAACGTTCCCTTAAGCCAAAGCCTAATCCAGAGCAAGGCCTTGACTCTCTTGAATTCTGTGAAGGCTGAAAGAGGTAAGGAAGCTGCAGAGGCAAAATCTGAAGCTAGCAGAGACTGGCTTGTAACATTGAAGGAAAGAAGCTTCTCCATAACATAAAAGCGCAAGGTGTACCTTCAAGTGCTGATGGAGAAGCCACAGCTAGTTTTCTGGTAGGTCTAGCTGAGATCATTGATGAAGGTGCCTGTGCTAAACGGCAGATTTTCAGTGAAGACAAAACTGTCTTCCATTGCAAAAAGACACCCTCTCGGATTTTCATGGCTAGAGAGAAATCAGTGCCTGGCTTCAAAACTTCAAAGAACAGGCTGACTCTCTTGTTAGGGACTATGCAGCTGGTGACTTTAAACTGAAGCCAGTGCTTATTTACCATTCCAAAAATCCTAGGGCCCTTAAGAGTTATGCTATATCTATTCTGCCTCTGTTCTATAAACGGAACAACAAAGCCTGGATGACAGCACATCTGTTTATAGCATGGTTTACCGAATATTTTAAGGCTACTGTTGAGACCTACTGCTCGGCAAGAAGATTTTTATTTTATTTTTTTCTGTTTTTATTTTTCAAGATGTTACTGATCATTGACAGTGCATCTGTGGGACCACCCAAGAGCTTTGGTGGAAATGTACAAGGAGGTGAATGTTGTTGTTTTCATGTCTGCTAACTTAACATTCATTCTGCAGCCCATGAATCAAGAAGTAATCTTGGGGCCAGGTGCGGTGGCTCACGCCTATAATCCTAGCTCTCTGGGAGGCCGAGGTGGGCGGCTTGTTTGAGCTCAGGAGTTCGAAACCAGCCTGAGCAAGAGGAGACCCCGTCTCTACTAAAATTAAAAAGAAATTGGCTGGACAACTAAAAATATGTATAGAAAAAATTAGCCGGGCATGGTGGCGCATGCCTGTAGTCCCAGCTACTCGGGAGGCTGAGGCAGGAGGATCGCTTGAGCCCAGGAGTTTGAGGTTACTGTGAGCTAGGCTGACGCCACGGCACTCTAGCCCGGGCAACACAGTGAGACTCTGTCTCAAAAAAAAAAAGAAAACAGCTGTACTTTTCCACCCAATAATTTAGAGGCA